>JAJAGP010003026.1:0-43176 GCA_025084515.1 Ancistrus triradiatus
TTTTTTTTTGTTTGTTTGATTTTACAAAAACTGCAACTTCCATTTAAAAAAACAAAAGAGTCCAAATATCTCCATTAAGTTAGTGAGGTTAAGATTAGGGTTAGGCGTGCATACAGCCTTAATTAGCTTCAATAACCATTATGTCAGTGGAAAGTCCCCACAAGGATAGTGAAACAAACTTGTGTGAGAGTGAACGGTGGAGGGTACAGGAAGGAGAAAGGGATACTCAGGTGGCTTCACTCTCTTTTAAGGAAAGGAAATAACAACACAAAGATAGCAACAATGGACAATTTGCCTTAGGATATACACGGATGAACTGGCCAAGGAATTTCGTCTGAGGCATCTGAAATGTTTTTCTGCTGAGTATGAGAACATCTGTCTGCAGACTTCCTTATTGTACATACGCACAAACATACACACATCCATCTGGATGCTTCCATTATGTTGTATGTTTTATTGAAACTTGACTTTCTTACACATACTTGTTCACTTATGTAGTCTCACCACACAGACTATGTTCGTGTTTGGCTCCCCGTGAGCACTTCTCTGTTTGTAATTTGAACTAACAAGTCTTTTCCCTCAGTAAAAGAGAAGTGCGTTGTCCAAGTGGTATGTTAATCAGTGATTTTATCAGCAGTGTTTGACTTGGCTTAGCTGAGTGTGTGAACATGCAAGCTCTAATGAAGAGGCTGAGAGCGTATTCAAACTCTGTGACATTAACAAGATGAGAGACAACTCTTTGTTGATATGTAACTTACTTTATTTCAATTCAAAATCTACTTGAACTCATTACTTTCTAATATAATCTGTTAACATAATAATTTGGCCAAAATCAAATTTACTGACACGGTTCCACTTGCTGTCAATACATAGGTTTGGCCCTTCAGGGTCAGTTTTGCTTATTTAATTGAGTTGTTTTTCGAAATAAATGGGAGATAACATCATCTACAGGGAACAAACTTACGTCACATTTATGCAAATTGTAATAAACCATAAGTAAGTGAATTACTTCTAGCATTTCATAGCATTTAGCAGACGCCCCTACACACTGTGACTTAAAACTCATACAACATTACAACAAACAGTCCAATGCCCTAATCACCAATGCTGCACCACCACCTACATTCTGAGACATCATCTATGACAATGAGTAGAGTGAAGGGTCTGATCCAAAGTTCAATTATTGGCTCCACCAAGCCAGCACTGCTGGGAGCTTGTAAATCGACTTGTTAGTTCTGTTGGATAAGGGCAAATTTTTCATGTTTTAAAATGTTTACAGAAATATGTCATATTTATGTTTGTTCCCTGCAAAGGTCTACATGAACCAGGGTCCCTGCAGTGGTGAGTTAGCGTATTAGATCATTGTTGCCACTGAGCACCTAAGCGAAAAAAAATAATTTAAGTAAACATTCACAATACGTATTAAAACCAGATGTCATAAAACTCCCTAGAAATTCTTCTGAACAAAATACAATAGAAGCATGTTCCTATTTTGCTTTTATCTGAGTATCAGATTTTCTTAGTCATTCATCAACATGGGCGAAACGGTGGTGTAGTCTTTAGATCCTTGGTTCAATTCTGCCTGTGTGGAGTGCATGTTCTCTGAGTTTCCTCTGGGAACTCTGGTTTACATTTACATTTACAGCATTTAGCAGACGCCCTTATCCAGAGCGACTTACAACTGGTACAGTCTTACAATCCAAGCAATTGTAGGTTAAGGATCTTTCTCAAGGACCCAACAGTGGCAGCTTGGCAGAGGTGGGATTTGAACCCTGGACCTTCTGGTCCATAGTCCAGTACCTTAAAACCTAGGATACCACATTCCCCTCTCAAAAATATACAGACATACTTTAGGTCAAATAGTGTCTCTAAAGTGTACCTTTATGTGTGCCCTGCGATGGATTGGAGCCCTGCCTAGTGTTGGTTCAAGCCTTACTCCCAGTGCTGTCAGTTAGGCCATGACCCTGAATTGGGTTACATGGGAATGAAAATGAATGAGTGAATTTGTCAACCTTGGGATGAAGGAGTGAGACGTTGACTAGGGGTGTGGGATACATATTGTCTATGATAATATCTTTGTTTTAACGATGCACGAGCTGACATTATCGAATATGTCACGCACTTGCACTGCATCATGTAGTCAGAGTGCATGCAGTCTGCTATTGCCACAAATCAACCTAGCGTTTTACCTAAGAGCGCATGACTGAAGTTAAAAATGTGTGTTGACCTTCATAAACCAATCGACAAAACCAGAACATGCACAAACAAAATATGCCTGGAAGAGGATGCAAGTACAAAGAGGAGGGATAGAGAGGCAAAAATGTCTCTAAGGATCACAGATGGAGATTTGCTAGAGATAGTAGCATTTTGAGCAGTCAAGTCTCCAAATCTACTATCGGATACCTCTTCAATGCCAACCAGCAAGCTGTTAGAAGGAAGTCTTTTCTTTCATCTAGTCACAAACAAGAGCTCCTGGAAGCTACTGAAACTGTGACCGGAATTGGATGATATGGTCAAATGACACAAAATAGCTTTATCACAGCAAGCCCTCAAGGTGGCTCAGATGAAGGGTGGTTACATAAAAAGAAAGCTAATCCTCCCTGTTAGGTATGGAAGAGGATATGTGATGTTGTAGGGCTGTTTTTGTCCCATATCACCTGCTTAAAGTGCATACCGTCATGGACTCCATGAAGAACCAGAAGATTTTAAATGAAATCGACCAAGATGTTACAAATGTGAGCTTAGATTGGAAATCAGGGCAACCATCCAGTGTCCAAATCCACACAAAAACAGTTCAATGACCACACAATCCATCTTTTGGCATGGCCATCCCAAACCCCAGTGAAGTCTGTGGCGTGAGCGGAAGAGGCGAATTCATAAGAGAGGCCCTGCCCCATTATGGATCCCAAAAATCAAGCTATTTAACAGTTGGAAGCAGACATTGTGGTTAGAAGGCCTTCTTTTAGAGTCATTCAGATCTAAAACTACTCAGAAGAAAGTCGACGCACCAGACAATATTTCATGCTACTTACTATAACTTTTAACAACATTTTCATTGTCCAGGTTTGTCTTCCTTATCAGGGTTCATGCCACTGCAGTCCTTTCCTGCATTCTGTCTTTTCATGGAAGTGGTATATTTCAGGGGCGATTCTAGGATCAGAGCCTTAGGGGTGCTGAGCACCCAATGAGACCAGCCTCAAGTCATGCTGTGACTGGAAAGACACCAACACCAATCGGAAGAAAAACGTACATTATTACTGAGCCAGTGAGCCACAAAGCCATCACTTGGATCGTACCCAAGTATTCTACCCATAGAATGTTATGTTTAAACCATATATTTTCTGTGGTTTTATCAGCTTCTCAGAGACAAACTTTGGTTTAAAAAAAGAATAAAAAAGAATAAACAAATAGGCTATTTACTATTTTTAGGGGTGCTGGGACTCAATGTAGTGGTGCTTGAGCTTGACCTAAAAAGGGGAATACATTTCATGAGGTTAAAGATATAATGATTACCTAAAGTATTTGGACTGTTTTCTTGAGCAGCAAAAAGTAAAAATGTGAAACATTCTGATCTGGTCTTGATGCATGCTCAATGATCCAGGTAAGAAAATCCAAGAAGTTGAATCTGTTCATCTGGACATAGATTTTGTTGGAGAAACGTTTCGTCACTCATCTAAGTGACTTCTTCAGTCTCCAGCACCCAATGAGACTGAAGAAGTCACTTAGATGAGTGACAAAACGTTTCTCCAACAAAATCTATGTCCAGATGAACAGATTCAACTTCTTGGATTCTGATCTGGTGTTTTATGCAGATGAGGAAATGAAGTGAAACTGTCTTTTACGTCCATTCAAATACAAAGCTGCTCAGAAAACACGAAGAAAGTCAATAGCCCAGACAATATTAAAAACTATTTACTATTACTTTTAACTTTTAACTCTACATTTCCATTGGGTGCTGGGATTCAATTTAGGGGTGCTTGAGCTTGACCTACAAAGGGGTTAGACACGCCTATGGTACATTTTATGAGGCTAAAGATCTAATGATGCTCCTAAGGCATTTGGATTGTTTTCTTGGGCAGCAAAAAGTAAAAACGTGAAACATTTTGTCCTGGTACTTTCTGCAGATGAGGAAATGAAGTGAAACTGTCTTTTAGGTTCATCCAAAAATCACTCTAGCTCTATCAAAACCACAGGAACTGGGAACGTCTTCATATAACTGAGCACACAAACCAAAGGAACCACACATATCATCTGAATCACTACAAACAATGCTTGCAGTATATAAAAAAGTACAGAGCAATGTAGAAATTATATATTTATGAACATTTATCCTGATTTTGCTGTAAGTCTCCAATGCTCCAGCTGTGATGCTACCGAGCTTCATGGGAACGTGGTGTTAGGCTGAGCAAACACTCAGCAGACAGGAGACCAGCGGCTTTTCCTGTTTCTCCCTGCAAGCTGTTTGATTCCTACTGCCTGCTTCCTGGTCACATATCAGGTCCAGCAACACTGCTTCCTGCCCGAGACTCTCCACGGCTCTCTGCGGCTCACCATAACTCTAACTGCTTTTCTGAGTTCTTATTTTGAAGAGAAATATGTGCATTCGTTGTGTTTGTGTGTAGAACCATTTCAGACATGCCTAGTTAGGGTTTTGATGATCCTGATTATAGCTAGCATGACAAAATAAGCTATTTCATTTCGTGCTATTAAAATGCTAATATCCAGCAGCCTTTTGAGTCTTTTGCCTATAATGGTGACTTATTAGCAGCAGCAATGAACATAATAGGGTATGGAGACGCTCGCATGCAAACAATGGTGATAAAGTTAATGGATAACAAGTGAGAGGATAGCGAGCACGTGTCCACAGGAAACAGGACGGGACATTCAAGGTCATCCGCTATTTGTAATGCATTGTGTATGCCATTTACTCATGAGCCCTGCGCAGACAGTCTGGCATTGTTGTGGCTGGTTTTCCTAATAAATGTTTAGACCATTATGGGACAGAGAGGTCAGGTACTGGTGAGGATCATAATAATAAATCTAAATTCATTACACTGTACCTTGTCTCAGACCATATTGTTGCAGTCTGTGACATCGTCCAATAAGAAATTGAGTTCTTTCTGATATTCTGTTCAAACTTTAGGCTACATGGCTTTTATGCTAGAAAGCCAAGGATTCCATAACTACTAGAACGTCCCTAGATGCCCTTCAATTTCCAACGCATCTTACCCAGCCCACAGAGGGCAGTAACTTATTCCCTTCTCCAGTTGACTGAGGATGCCATGCCACCAAAACTTTCCACCTGAGGATACAAGATTCTACAGTGACTCTGTGTACCGGACTAAATTATGCCTATCTGCAAATTTTTCCATTAGTCTGTTCAGTATTTTTATTTATTTTCATTTTTGTCTCGTGCTATAGTTTTATATTCCCTATTTTATTATACTCTTCATAATATTTCATTTTCTCTAAAATATTAGTCTGCATATTACTATATTTTATTTAAATTAATAGATTTTTAAATATGTTTTCTCTGTTAATATTTATTTAGCTTCTGTTTATTAAATTATTACTATAAACACATTAATTAGAACCATATTTTCCGGGCTATAAAGCGCACCGGGTTATAAGACGCATGAAATGAAACGAAACTCTTAAGTTCCGTCGGAAGCTCAGTTTGACCTTCTTTACCTGACGCAGGGCGTCTTCTTGCTTCCTCCACTTCCGTATCATTGATTCGTTAATGTTGAATTCTCTCGCAGCTGCTCTATGTCCATGTTGTACTGCGTGACCGATAGCGTTGTGTTTGAAATCCGCTTCGAAAATGAATGAATGAATGCACGTACCCTAATGCTGAAGCACATACCGTATTACTCCGCGATGCTGCGCACTACGGTGGCCATAAGCTTCGTAACTTACCAAGGCCGTGCTAAAACATTTTGACAGATTTATGAGCGCCGTGTACCATCTACAATCGGTTCTAGGTCAGAAAGCACAACCAGAATTAATTCATAACATTAGACGCCCGGCATTTTATGGCGCACTGTCGATTTTTGAGAAAGTTAAAGGATTTTAAGTGCGCCTTATGGTCCGAAAAATACGGTACTGTAGGTCATCTAAGCCGCCAATAAGGATGAGTCCCTTTTTGAGTCTTGGTCCTCCCAAGGTTTCTTTCTTATAATGTTTATGGAGTTTTTCCTTGCCACTGTCGCCATAGGCTTGCTCAGTTTTGGATTGGCCTTAACAGAAGATAATAGAAAATGGTAAAGCTGCTTCGAGAAATAAATAGAAATAAAGAAATATAGAAATAAAGAAAAATAGAAGTGAGAATGTGAGAATATAGAATGTGACGTAGTAGTCATTTTGACCATTGCAGTATATAAAAAAAATGCACTTCTCATGTTAAAATTTGTCATAAATATGTCAGAAGGGCAATTCTAAGTTTTACCTGTGGATCATGATTTATTAATAATAAAAAGAAGCACTCAGTACTAGTCATTTTCCTTTTCTGCGCTTCATGTGGGCTGATGTGCAGCTAAACTCTGTAACTTTGACCTGCTGTGTACAGCTCCCACAAACTGCTTTATGATATTTGTCACAAATATCTTGAGTTTTGCTTCAGTGACTATTCACTGTCTCCTGTTACTCACTCTCTGCTGCTGTGGAAGCCTGGGATAATGGAGTGCCTATTCTGATTATGCCTTTTCATTCGATCGCTGCATTTGGTAAATCAGAAATATGTGAAGTTTTTACGGGAGGTTTTTTGAGGTAAACAGTAGCCATGTTGTCATGGTAATGATTAACCAATGGTCATAAAACAGCCTGCTTTTTTTATGACCATTCTGTACACTACACTGTTGTTTTTTAGCATACCACCCTCCTAGAAAGATGCACAATATCACAGCATGAAGTATAAGACCCTGTCAGGGTGAAATACAGGTACTCCCTGTTTTTCCCTGTCGATTGCCCGACTTTGGGATGGGAATTTGATAATAAACAAAAACACACATTCAACAGAAACCGCACTCTGAATTTTGAATTTCAAATTTTCCCAGGCAAGCTGTATGTAGTGTACACAGTATACATAGTACCCTCTGGCACTTGCAATAGTTGTTTTTGTTTTTCACGTTCGATACATTATTCAATAAATTACATGGGCTATTAAATACTTGATTATAAGCTTTATGTTAATGACTATGCCCAATGTGTTTAATGTAAGTGTTTAAGGTATATACGCACTACGATACTCTCCAGGACTTGGCGGTGTGTGACATAGGGAGTCATGTGGTGGGAATGATGAGCGCTGAGAAAGAAAAAGCCGTGTTTTAAACGTGCTTAATATAGGCTGTGCTATTATATATGCAGTATATATTAAAATCCTCAATTCAGCTCATGATGGATTTGTCGGAACGTATCCCAATTGGAAATTCCCTGAGATGACCTGTACTTTCTCCAGCTTCCGTTAGCCTGATTCCCCCTGCATGTCCTCACAGCCAGGTTTGTGTCTTTTTACCCTTACTATCCCCCGCCTAAAACAACATCCATCAAGAAATTCCTTGCACAGAACCCTGACTATATATATCAGACGCCTTCGAGATGATCGTGATGTTGGTTCTTGGATTAACTCTGGTTTTTGGATAAAAGTGTTGGGCAGCCGCAAACTTTTTGACTATCTAGTGTATGTACATGTATGTGTATGTATGTCTATATGCTTTCATGCTTCCTCACTGTATTTATTTACATCTTTAAAAGTGGGAACTATGACAACAATTAATAAAAAAGCAATGCTAAGCAGCCATGCTGTGCTGATGATCAGTTCTCACTGCACAATCATAAGCAAATTTGCGATGTTATGGTTAGCACTTCCCCACAGTTTGACTGATTGAGGAAGCTGGGTCAGACAGGTTTCAGATTCGGTTCTGTGGGAATACAGTTAATGTTGCATTGGCTTTTCAGAACAGTTTTGTACAGTACACTATATAGTTAATGTATTGTATAACCACAGACACCACCATGTTAATCAGTAGCAGACTCTGGACTTCTTACTGAGCCTGTCCATTGCAGTTAGCCCTACAGTGTGAGCCGGTCCTGTTCACAACCTTTTTCCACTGACACTGTTGCCAGAGTCCATGCTGGGCCAAGAAACCATCTAAACATTTAAAAATCTGGCCCAGTTGAAGAGATGAATGATTAGAAGGCAGATTGCTCACAAGCTCTAACAGAGGTAGCTTGGTGAGGTGGGGTTTGAACTCCCAACCTTATGATCAATAGCCCAGCCCAGAACACAGTTATTTTTAATGGCAGCAGACACATCCAGATGATGTGTGAAAATTTAAATTGACCTTCCCATTATTTGGCAGATGCTTTTTTCCCCCAGAGTGACTTACAGACTGCTTGGGACACAAATCCTTTATTGTAGAGCATAAATACCAATTAAATAAATGCATATGCAAATACAAAAGATTTTAAGATGAGTATAGATAAATGAATCAATTAAGAAAGCAGTTGAAAAGGCAATAACTTAATAAGGACACATTGAGCATCTATCTAAACAAGACCCAGATCTGTGTGAACAGACTGAATGGGGATTTGAGTTTAGCAAATAATGCCACTGAAACTATATAATGAATGGAAAATATGCAAATACTAATGTCAGTTCATGTTTCGCCAATATTACTTTGTGCTTCTGACATTATAGGTAGAATTTTATGTACAAACTGCGCTAGGCTAAGCGGGGATTGTTTTCATGGTAGAAATGTGCAAAACAGTTTGAGGTTGGCACAGGCTCTGATCCTGGCTTCAGCATCTAAAAAAGTCCTACCAGAGCTGTGAAACCCCAAAAACTGTTGGCTTGGAAAGCGCCAGAGGTCTGGCAGCATGCTGCACTCATGCAGAGATGCCATGCTGCGTAAGGAACAGGGATTTCCACCTACCACCACACCATAAGTCAAAATAGGAAGTTAAACAATGTTATTTTATTGGAACGAGCTCTTGTAAAAGCAAAAAATATTGTGTGTAATATTATATGTGATGTAATCTTTCAAAATTTTGCTTTGAGATATGTTATAATATGATTTTATCCAGTGCTTTGGTGGAGCAATGGTTTAATCTGCTGGTCCACCACAGCAGGAACCTGGGTTTGAGTCCCTGTAGAGTGTTCTGTAACATGTAGCCGCAAATGGCTATGTCTGAGGTACTGAAGCCAACTGGGCATCATTCCCTGGTGTTCCAATAGCCTGCACCCGTGCCCTGTGTGCTCTGGAGACAAGTGCCGGAGCCCCTGTTACCCAGGACCGGGAAAAGGTGTGGTTAGAACACTTACTGAGCAGTTTATTATCTGCCAAACGTTATACAGCAGTGCAGATATGGGCCAGCAGCTTCAGCTAATGTTCAGCAACCAGAAGAACAGGGAAAATGTGACCCCAGTGATTTTTGACCATGGCAAGAATGTTGGTGTCAGGCATGGGTATAACGACGATATATAACATACTGTTGACGACTGAACCCAAACATTTACTACTAATAATACTCTTTTCCCCTGATTTGCATTCCAATCTTGGTGAGCTTTAGCATATCTTAGCCTTTTCACCCTATTCCCCTTCCAAAAAAGTGGTTTCTTGGCTGCTACACAATGTTAATCTAATGGTGGCCTAAGACTTTGGCACAGTACTGTATCCCCCGGGATTTTAACCGGCAGCATTTTCTAGAGTTTTCTCAGAATGGTGTAATAAAGAAAAAAAACATCCAGTGGGTGGCAGTTCTGCGGATGGTAACTGAGGAACTGTGGTAGCCTAATGGTTAAGGTACTTGACTATGGACCAGAAGGTCCAGGGTTCAAATCCCACACTGACCCATATCTCAAGCTGCCACTGTTGGGTCCTTGATCAAGGCCCTTAACCCACAATTGCTTGGATTGTAAGACTGTATCAATTGTAAGTCGCTCTAGATAAGGGTGTCTGCTAAATGCTGTAAATGTAATGGAAACAGCTTGTTGATGTCAACTGAGAATGGCCAGACTGGTTTGAGCTATAGTAATTCAGATAAACAATTCGTACAATTGTGCTGTGCAGAAATGCATCTCAGAATGCATTGAACCTTAAAGCAGATGGACTACAACAGTGACGCCCTACTCAGTATTACTTTATGTACTATTGTTGTCCTCAAGACCGCTAGAGTTAAGTCCGAGTTAAGACCAAGACTAGGACACATCGAGTCCGAATCAAGACCAAGACCTGGACTGGCCGAGATCAGACTAAGATTTTTTTTCATGATATAAAAAGAAGAAAACGAAAAAAAATGAATTCGTTTGTAATTCACTTTATATCCAGCATACATTATATAATTAATAATACTGCATCACATAGGTTCTACAACATCACATTACACACTATGTTGATAAAATATGTCTCAGTAATATGTTAAATAATTCTCTTGCAAATTCTCTATGAAAAAACTACTGTATGTAATCGCAGTTTGCTAGCCCATCACTACAGTGAGCCTGGTTTGAGGGAAGGAACACTCGATGGGTACAAAGACTCCTATTAAACAAAAGCACCCCCTGCCAAGCCCTGTAAAGGACTGGTACACTGGTTCATATTTCTGGCTGCGCAAAATAAATTCCGACATAGGCTTCAGACTCTCCATCACCCTGAAGAGGATAAGCAGGCTTAAAATGGGAAAAAAGTACGCATTGGTCCCATTATGGAATTTATTATAAAGTTTTTCTCCAAGCCAAAATGCTGAGGAACCAATAAAACTGACATAGGGTGAGGTCAGTTTCTGATCAGTGACAAGAAATTCAATTTTGCTCAAGATCTCAGGTATTAATTTCACATAATGTGGTAAATAGTTATGCGTTGTACAACCATGGACACTGTTATGTTAATCAATAGCAGGAAGTGGGTCTTGAATTGAGTCTGCCCATATCCTCGAACCTCCAATGTGTGCTGGTACTGTTTAGAACAATTTTCCACTGATACTGGCGCCAGAGCGCGTGCCTGGCCAGAGAACCAGTTAAATATTTTAAAATCCAGCCCATGTTTCCACCAGTTCCACCAAAACTGTTTAATTAAAAGCGCAAGGAAACGGGTATTTGTGTTGCTTTTTACCTCCTTGCTTCTTGACTTACATAAGAATGGCATATGACAATATCATCCTTCTCACTTTGAGTTGTGTTGTGAAAATGCTTTTTTGGAGACTACATAAGAACATACCAGGCCAAACCTTTGAGGTTGAACTGCATACATGTGACTAATAATCTGAATGTGCTGCTCAGAACTTGTACTTAAGCAGCAGTGTATCTACAACCCCAAATCAGAAAATAAGTTGGGACTGTATGGAAAATGCAAATGAAAAATCTATGTAGCGCTCCTTACATTTCCTTTGACTTTTATTTAATTGCAGACAGTATGAACTCAAGACATGTCATGTTTTGTCTGGTCAAGTTAATTTAAATTGCTAATTTACATCCATTCCTGTATTTCAGGCCTGCAACACATTCCAAAAACACTTGGGACGGAAAAGCATTTATCACTTTTTAAAGGTTTCCCATTCCTTTTCACAACATGTAAATTATGTTTTGGTAGTGAGGATACTGAAGTGTTTCAGTTGTTATTTTGTCCCATTCTTCCTGCAAACATGGTTGCATTTTCCCTTTTAAAGTTCTACACACATTCTCTATTGGAGACAGGTCAGGACTACAGGCAGGCCAGTCCATTATCTATACCCTCTTCTTATGTACTCATGCATTTGTTGTACTTTTCTGCATCAAAGCTGCCTTCAAAAAATGGTTCTTTTTTCTGGGTGGTCCTTTTTCTTGGCTCAGAGCACACAGCGTCCATTTCTTCCAAAAGATCTGGATACTGATTTGTCTGACCACAATACATTTCCACTCTGTGATGGTCCATCCCAGATGCCTCGAGCCCAGAGAAATTGATGTCACTTCTGGATATGGTTAGCATAAGACTTCTTTTTTGCACAGTTAAGTTTTAAGTGACATTTGTGAATGTAATTCCGTATTGTAGCACTTGACAAAGGTTTGCCAAAGTAATCCCTTGCCCATGTGGATATATCAGCTATTGATGAATGCTGGTTCTTGATCCAGTGCTGTTTGAGGGATTGGAGATCATGGGTGTTCAGTGCCTTTACGCACTGAAATTCCTCCAGATTCTTGAATATTTTAATGATATTATGCACTGTAGAATGAGAAATATACAAATCCCTTCCAATTTTCCTTTGAGGAACATTTCAACATTTTAAACATTTAAAAATTTTATTACGCATCTGTTGATAAACTCCTCTCTGCCAGGTTTGCTCCTCAAAGACTCACCCTTTCATGGATACTGCATTTGTACCAAATCATGATTACAATCACCTGTTGATATCACTGGGTGGTATGGCAGCTCTGTCACCTCACAGCAAGAAGCTCTTTGGGTTTGATTCCAGGTGGAGCGGATTGGCTCCTTGCTGTACTGTATGGAGTCTGTATGTCCTCCCCGTGTCTGTGTGGGTTTACTCCGGGGGCTCTGGTTTCCTCACACAGTCCAAAGACATGCCCTACATTAATCATTTAAGCTAAATTGGCCCTGACCTGAGTATATATACTGTATATATATATAGACACGGTTTCACACTGTCTGAGATGACATAAAATTAAAAGTAAATGTAAGACACTGCAATTTTTAAATTTGCATTTGGAGTTGTATTATGTGCAGCAGACAATAAAATTAACTTTTAATTTATCAACATACCTTTTCAGTTTATGTTGCCATCTCTTAACTAACATACAATGGTAACTTAATAAATGAAATATGTTGCCACTATTACCTCACAGCTCTTTCTTTTCCAGTGTCACACAAAATGAATGCCATTGTTAATATGTCAACACTCTATGGATTTCATAGTAACACTGCACTAGGGCCCTTGGAAATGAACACCAGGCTGCCAAGTAAAAAAGTAAAGGATATGAATGCGACTGGAGAAGGGGAAACAGAATGGGTTTTAAGTTGCCTTTTGTCTCCTCAGTTCTTGACTTAGAGAACAATGATTTATGACATTACATTACATTTACAGCATTTAGCAGACGCCCTTATCCAGAGCGACTTACAATTGGTACAGTCTTACAATCCAAGCAATTGTGGGTTAAGGGCCTTGCTGAAGTGGCAGCTTGGCATAAGTGGGATTTGAACCCTGGACCTTTTGGTTCATAGTTCAGTACCTTAACCACCAGGCTACCACAGCATGAAGTCTAAACAAAGAAGCACCAAGTGATTATCCATTTATTTATATTCAATAACCACTTTATCCAATTAAGGGTCGTAGTAGAACCTGGTGTGGTGCCTATACTAAAACCCTGGATGCCATCCTGGATAAGCTGTCACTCCTTTGCAGAGCAACATACGCTCACTCATTCACATTTCCAGGCAATTTAAAGTAGCCAGTCCACTTATTGGGATGTCTTTGGGATGTGAGAGGAAACCTAGCACTTGGAACGAAGCTGAAATTGGAGAGCCAGCCAGACTCCACACAATCAGGGATCTAAACTAGATTCCTCAAGCTGTATGGCACTAAAACTACCAGCTGTGCTGCCTTCACTGGATGATGGCATATGCAAACAGCTTTCTTTTGGAAGTTTTCCATTCTGGTTCCCAACAGTTTTATTAAAATGTATTTTGTTTCATTACAGCTTTCACAGCCTTGCACTGGCACCTTCTAACAAGCACCAAGACATCACGACTTCCCCTCCGCCATTGCTTATTATACCATGAGTGTATGAAGGAATTAATTTGGTGTGCCAGATACAATGAGAACATAACATAACATAATTAAGCAGTCTTTGTACTGTTAAGACTGGGGTTAAATAGATTCTCTCGACAGACTTAAGGCAAGATTTTACAAAGTGAATGTAGTATTTTTTCACTCTTATCACAAGTGGATTTCCTGCAAACCCTCCAAGGGGCTCTCAGAGCACCCACAGGCAACTAGAGTCCCACGCTGGGCTTCCTCAGAGGACACGGTGACCCTTGAGCCTAAGCTTTATCCCAAGGTCCCACTTTTTCTCCAACACTCTAAGTGGTAAGAGTGTGCTGGTGCGTGTGGAACACTGCCAGCTAAGAGGACAATGGGTGGAAATGGGAATTTAATGCAGACTTTCTCACTAAGTCCCTTACTAGGCCCCACAGTTATTACAACTCAGAAAACACCTACAAATAGACAAACACACATGCATGGCTCACAGCACAAATTTGTTGTGTAATTTACTTATTGTCCATTATATCAGTTCCACTTGCCATATAGAAGCACTTTGTAGTAATTACAGACTGTAGTCCATCTGTTTCTCTACATACTTTGTTAGTCCTCTTTACTCTGTTCTGTAATAGTCAGGACCCCCAAATGACCAGCACTGATCAGGTACTGTTTGGGTGGTGGATCATTCTCAGCACTGTGGTGGTGGTGTTGATGTGTTAGTGTGTGTTTTGCTGGAGCGATTGGATCCACACCAGCACTCCAGTGCTGGAGTTTCTAAACACTGTGTTCACTCACTGTGCACTCTATTAGACAAATCTCCAATATATCTCCACCTTGCACATGTAATTCAGAGACAGGAGCTCATCTGATGTTGCACAGTTTGTGTTAGTCATCCTCTAATCTTTCATCAGTGCTCACAGGATGTTGCCTACAGAATGCTGGTGGTTGGACATGTTTGGTTGGTGGACTATTTTCAGTCCAGCGGTGACACTGAGGTGTTTAACAACTAAATAAACAACCCTTACGTTCAACAACCCTGAGCTAACCTAAGCTGACTGAGGATCTGAAAGATTTGACTCCTACAAAAATGAGATGTCTATAAAGGTTATAGAGTTGTCTGCTTGCCATTTCCACTGACCAAAACAATTAAGAAATTCAAGTCAAGATGTGGAATAGCAAGTAAATTCATAAACTGGTAAGGTATGCAAACCAAGTCTCTCCCGTGTCTGACACGGACCTGCAGGTTTTGCAGTCACTGAAGTGCCACTGCTTGCATAAACCTGATCTGCAATGACCAGTCTTCAGAAGATATTAACACAAATGTCAACGTCTGAAGAATGCAACACAGCAATTATAGGCATTCTGTAATCAAGTACTGTGGGTAGATGAAAGAAAGACTGAAGTTTAGCTACAATCAGCAAAGGTATGTTTGGAGAAAACAAGAGATGCCTTTAAAGTTTTGGGGTTACATGGTCAGCACACTTGGAATTTACTGTACAAACAGGAAGGAATGTATTCTATTAAATAAACAAATCCTAAAATCCAAAGTCCCACTGTCAGAGATAAACTGTAGCTGAAAAGTGGTTGGATATTACTACCATCCAATGGTCCAAAATAAACCTCAAAAGAAACCTTGAACTCCTTTAGGAAATGAAAGAATTAGCATTTTCCTCAAATTTAATACAACATTTTCCATTACGAATTACAGAAACAGCACACGAATTTGAGTGGAAAGTTGAATCTTTTAAAAATAAAGACTTAATAATTTCAGAATTTATTAGTATTTGGTATGTTTCTCTTTGTAATGCCATTATGGACTCGGGCTGGCATGGATGTTTGGTATGTTTCTTGGCATGTTTGTGCAAAATCAGAAGATCTGTGTTATCCCAACATGCTTTCACAATATTCCAATTTTATAATGATACCAATTGCTTTGTTTTCTCTGTCTTCAAGTGCCCCCATAAAAGCTTTGATGCCTGAAGAATGCAACACAACAATTACACGTACAGTGGGGCAAAAAAGTATGTTGTCAGCCACTGATTGTGCAAGTTCTCCAACTTAGAAAGATGAGAGAGGTCTGTTATTTTCATCATAGGTACACTTCAACTATGAGAGACAAAATGAGAAAAGAAATCCAGGAAATCACATTGTAAAGAATTTAATTGTAAATTATGGTGGAAAATAAGTATTTAGTCAATAAATTTGGTTCAACTCAATACTTTGTAACATAACCTTACTTGGCAATGACAGAGGTCAAACGTTTCCTGTAAGTCTTCACCAGGTTTGCACACACTGTAGCTGGTATTTTGGCCCATTCCTCCATGCAGATCTCCTCTAGAGCAGTGATGTTTTGGGGCAACATGGACTTTCAACTCCCTCCACAAATTTTCTATGGGGTTGAGGTCTGGAGACTGGCTAGGCCACTCCAGGACCTTGAAATGCTTTTTACGGCTCCTCTTTCCTTCATTGCCTGAGCTATGTGTGTGTGTTTGGGGATCATTGTCATGCTGGAAGAACCCCAGCCACGTTTCCATCTTCAGTGCTCTCACTGATGGAAGGAGGTTTTGGCTTAAAATCTCACGAAATATGGCCCCCGTTCATTCTTCCCTTAACACGGATCAGTCGTCCTGTGCCCTTTGCAGAAAAAACAGCACTAAAGCATGAGGTTTCCACCCCCATGCTTCACAGTAGGTTTGGCGCAACTCAGGAATTCTTCTTCCTCCAAACATGGTGAGTTGAGTTTTTACCAAAACGTTCATCTGACCACATGATATTCTCCCAATTCTCTTCTGGATCATCCATATGCTCTCTGGCAAACTTCAGACGAACCTGGACATGTACTGGCTTAAGCAGGGGGACATGCCTGGCACTGCAGGATCTGAGTCCCTCTCAGTGTAGTGCGTTACTGATGGTAGCTTTGTTACTTTGGTCCCAGCTCTCTGCAGGTCATTCATCAGGTCCCTCCGTGTAGTTCTGGGATTTTTGCTCACCGTTGTCATGATCATTTTGACCCCACAGGATGAGATCTTGCATGGGGCTCCAGATGAAGGGAGATTATCAATGGTTTTGTATGTCTTCCTTTTTCTTACAATTGCTCCCACACTTGATTTATTCGCACCAACCTGCTTGCCTATTGTAGATTCACTCGTTCCATCCTGGTGCAGGTCTACAATTTTCGTCCTGGTGTCCTTCGACAGCTGTTTGTTCTTAACGTTGGAGTCTGACTTTTTTAGGCTGTGGACAGGTGTCTTTTATACAGATATTGAGGTCAAACAGGTGCCATTAATACCGGTAACGACTGGAGGACAGAAGAGCTTCCTAAAAAAGAAGTTACAGGTCTGTGAGAGCCAAAAATCTTGCTGTTTGTGGGTGACCAAATACTATTTTCCACCATGATTTACAATTGAATTCTTTAAAAATCCTACAATGTGATTTCCTGGATTTTTTTTTTCTCATTTTGTCTCTCATAGTTGAAGTGTACCTGTGATGAAAATTACAGACTTCTCTCATATTTCTAAGTAGGAGAACTTGCACAATCAGTGGCTGATTAAATACGTTTTTGCCCCACTGTATTCTGTAATCAAGCACAGTGGGCTGATGAAAGAAAGACTGAAGTTTAGCTACAGTTAACAAAGGTATGTTTGGAGAACACAAGATATGCATTTAAAGTTTTGAGGTTGTATGGTAGCCAGCACATTTGGAATTTACTGTACAAACAGGAAGGAATGTATTCTATTAAATAAACAAATCATAGAATGCAACATCCCACAGTCAGTAAAAAAAATAGCTGAAAAGTGGTTGGATATTACAACCAAACAATCGTCCAAAATAAACCTCAAAAGAAACCTTGAACCTCTTTCAGGAAATGAAAGATTTAGCATTTTTCTCAAATTTAATACAAAGTTTTCCATTACGAATCACATAAACAGCACACAAATTTGAGTGAAAAGTTGAATCTTTGAAAGTAAAACCTTATAAATTTCAGAATTTATTAGTATTTGGAATGTTTCTCTTTGTAATGGCATCATGGACTCAAGTGTCATGGATGTTTGCCATGTTTTTTGGCATGTTTGTGCAAAATCAGATGATCCGTGTTATCCCAACATGTTTTCACTATATTCCAAAGAACGTTTTATAACGAAGCTTTGTTTTCTCTGTCTTAAAGTGCTTTCTCTGTCCATAAATGCTTGATGCCTGAAGAAGCAGAGGGAGGTCCCAGACCTGAGCTCTAAGTTAACTGAGGATCTGAAACTAAAGATTTGACTCCTACAAAAAAGCAGTAGTCTATAAATATGTACGAAATACTTAAGAAATTGAATACAAGACAAGATCTGAAAGACCAACCCTTGCATGTCTAACAAGGACCTGCAGGTTTTGCAGTCTCAGGTGTAGTTTTGCACTGTTTGCATAAACTTGATCTGCATGCAACAGTCATTGGAAGATATTAACACAAATGTCAATGCCTGAAGAATACTATTTGGACTGTGGTACCCTAGCGGTTAAGGTACTGGACTATGGACCAGAAGGTCCAGGGTTCAAATCCCACCTCTGCCAAGCTGCCACTGTTGGGTCCTTGAGCAAGACCCTTAACCCACAATTGCTTGGATTGTAAGTCTGTATCAGTTGTAAGTCGCTCTGGATAAGGGTGTCTGCTAAATGCTGTAAATGTAAATTACAGGCATTCCGTAATCAATTGCTGTGTGCTGATGAACGAAAGACTGAATTTAGCTACAATTAACAAAGGTATGTTTACAGAACACAAGATCCATTTAAAGTTTTGAGCTGGCATGGCAGCCACTGCACTTGGAATTTAGTGTAAAACAGGAAGGGATGGATTGTATTAAATAAACAAACCCTAAAATCCAACTTCCCACAGTCAGTGAAAAAACTGCAGCTGAAAAGGGGTTGGATATTACAACCATCCAATGGTCCAAAATAAACCTCAAAAGAAACCTTGAACTTCTTCAGGAAATGAAAGATCAATGTTTTGGAAAGACCTTCACTGTGTCCAGATTTGGATATGAGTAAAAATCTCAAACATGCTGTGTATGGAATACTATCTACCAATATTAATAGAAAGGAAGGGTGGGAAAAAATCCTAAAGCAAGAATACAAAGTATGTTAGCTGCCACAGGAACCGATTGGAGACTATGATTTCTGCCAAAGAGGCTATTAACTAAATACTCACTGATGTTGTGCATTCTTGCACATGACAGAATGTATGTGTCATTTTTCCAATAAGGAAAATGCAGCAAATAAATGAGGGTTAATCACAAATGAAAAGTACTTGTATATAACATTTTTCTCAAACTGAATACAGTTTTTTATTAAGAATGAAAGAAACAGCATACAATTTTAAGTGAAAAGGCACATCTTATAAAAAAAGATCTTATAAACTTCAGAATCTATTAGCATTTGGTATGTTTCTGCTTTTATAATGACATTATGCACTCCACAGGTTTGTGCAAAATCTGATGATCCGTGTTATCCCAGAATGATTTCACAATATTCCACAGAGCATCTTATGATGATACTGAATGCTTTGCTTTCTCTGTCTTTATGTGCCTGCATACTTGCTTGATGGGGTTTAGGTCAGGTGTCTGTAGAGGAAAGTCCAAGACAGTCAGCATTCCTTGATCTTCTTTGGTCTTCAAGTAGTTGCAAAGCTTTGAGGTGTGTTTTGGGTTAGGTAGTGTATTTTTTAAGTTGATTGATATCTGGATTTTGTAGAACCTTTGATTTCACGGACTGTGTGGTGATTAAGAAAACAGTTACAAGTACTTTTGGTATAACCTACCAAAAGTACATGTTACATTTACAGCATTTAGCAGACGCCCTTATCCAGAGCGACTTACAATTGATACAATCTTACAATCCAAGCAATTGTGGGTTAAGGGTCTTGCTCAAGGAGCCAACAGTGGCAGCTTGGCAGAGGTGGGATTTGAACCCTGGACCTTCTGGTCCATAGTCCAGCACCTTACCCGCTAGGCTGCCAAAAAAATCTTTAGTGCTAATTTGGCAGAGTAACGCCCACTTTAGTGTTAAATCACTTCATCTATTTAGTGTTTAGCTTGCCCTAGTAGGACAAGTATGATGGAAACACCCAATAACCAAGAACACAATGGAATAGTTATAGATTTAGCATTGAGAAGATTTAACATACTAGAAATGAACTACAATAATATACAAGAGCACCTGAAGTCAGGTTAGCGGTTAGTGTGAAGAGAGAGACCTCAGTTCTTCAGTTGCTCTTGAGACGATCTCAGACTTTTTGTGGACTGTCAATAAATCTGTATTTCTTGCTGCTACTCTAGACATGGAATATTTCTTGAATAACTTTTCTTCTTTATTAGAGTGTGTATTTATTTTATTTGATTTTATTTTTTTGTACTTTTATACATAAATGGGTGCTTCTGTAACATCTGCAATTTCCCCCTGGGATCAATAAAGTATTTCTGATTCTGATTCTGATTATCTTTAATTATTATTTATCTTAAAGGATTTTTGGAAATAATTTCAACGACAGTTATTATCCTGCTGCACCCCTGCTTATGTATACTGTACAGTAATGTTGTAGTCAAGTCTTTTAATAGTCAAGTATGAGTCAAGACCGAGACCGGGACCAAGACGAGACTGAGTCAAGATTAAGATTTCTTTTCATCATACAAGAATAAAAAGTTTGTAATTCACTTTACAATAATTATCATTCATTATATATGATATATTTATAAATAATATTATATTTCATCATATATTTTGTCAAACATAACATTGCATAATATATAGCCTAAAATTATTATTATTATATTATAGTCTTAGTCAAACTAAGGCAATGTAACTTTATGAAACAAATGATGGTGCTCATTATGTTTCCCTTCTTCTCACACAATCAGAAGCCACCACATCAAGTCACCTGAATATAGTCAACAATATCCAATCTATCCATTTTTATTGTTAAATATGAAAACATAATAATAATTCTAGATTTTGCAGACACGATAAAGTAAAGCGAGTGGGAGAAAATGTACACTGTAAGTCTGAAGTCTTAACGTCAGACTATTCAGAATAAAAACGTGCTCAATGATTGGATACTGAATGAGAAGGACAGTAACTTGTTTCTTTCTGTTAGCCAATCTGAGTGCAGATTTTATTCAGGACTGCTTTATTCTGTTTGAATAGATAATTGTTATTCAATAACGATAGCAAAAAGTGTGTAATTAACTTTCAATTTAGACAAACACACTAGACTCGGCTGGTATCAACAACAATTTCCAAGTCCACCTTACTCCAAGAATGAGTCCAGCCAATGAGGTCAAGACAAGAAAGAGACCTTTCGTTTATCTCGAGACAGGACCAACCTAGACAGGGCACCCAATCCATCATAGGGCACACACACTCACACACTCATACAGCCACTCACACTAAGGGCGATTTAGAAACTCCAGAATCCTAACATGCATGTCTTTGGACTATGGCAGGAAACCGGAGTACCCAGTAAACCCACGCAGACACAGGGAGAACATGCAGACTCCACACAGAAAGGACTCGTGTTTCTCCACCTGGGATCAAACCCAGGACCTTCTTGCTGTGAGGCGAGCCAGCATGGTGCTCATGGGTCATGGCACATGTATAAAGAAACTACACACTGTACCATGGGCTCACTTCATACAGACAGTAAAGACATACTTTGTCTGAAATTCATCCACTATAAGAAACAATTATAAGCAGCTATCATCACTTTAATAACAACTAAGAGACAATGGTAGCAAGACAACACAAGAAAGGTCTTCGCCTGAACAGCCCTTTCCCTTTAACACAAATCCCACCCTAACCCAAAGGCTTTATTGACACAGCATCCACTGCTTTCCCTTATGGCTTCCTCCTCCAAACACTCTCAGCCATGTATTAGCGTGTGTCTCCCCAAACACACACACACACACACACACACACACACACACACACATGGATAATGACACAGTCCAATAAATCCGTTGCTGCAAAATAAGACCAAGTGAGCCTTCTGTAAGTCTTTTACTAGTTTTTATCCATAAAAGTGCTCTATAACTAAGATACATAAAATTGCATTTACATTGCATTAAAATGCACAAATTCTACTTCACAATGGCCTCCAGCAAGTGATTTGCCATTTGTGGCTGTGCCAGGTTCACTGCTCTAATATGCAGCCATGCACACAGAACCGAAGCCCCAAATTCAAATGTCTTCAGCTCTCTATCTGCAGCTACACTGATAAGAAGTTGCAATAAATTTCTATTTTTCAGCCAGCTGAAATCCAACTGATTAAGCAATCCTAAAAATATAATCAGAATTGTGTTATCACAGTAAATCAAAGTACAAAAACCTTATACAAGCTCTTTTTGTATGTTCTGCTTCTTGAGGCAGTGGAAAACAGGAAGAGCTGAACAATGTTTTTCTGAGTCAGTTTTGATTGTCCGAAGTTATCAGGAAACGTAAAGAAAACACTAAACGATACATTTCACTACCCTCCCATGCACAGTTGAGAGAAATGCGCACTGGGGTGAGACAAATGAGTGTGTAAATGTGTGTCTTTTCCCTGAGATTAAAGCAGATAGGATCGAGCATTCAGACACAACATGCAGCCTGACATTGTTCCTTCTTTCCTGACTCTGACTGCCATAATGACAAACTGGCTAGAGACACCCTGTGTGGTTATATCATATATAAATAAATTATATATACGGACTGCATTACTACAATTTCTTGCTGCTGATTAATGCAAATTACTGCAGGATGAAACTCTTATTACAGCCGTGACTTCAACGACATATAAAAAACTGTCTAACTTTAATATTTCTTCTATCACAGAGGATCAGTAAGGAAGAGAACACAATGCTCTGGTATAGGAAATAAATGTCTGTGTGATTTAAATTACTTATTTTCCAACAACGAATAATGAGCATTTATTAGGTTGCCAGTGATTATGAAGCACTGGCAGCTAGTGATTTAAAATAGGGGAGCCTCGTATATACAGTATGTATGCATTGTGTTCACACACAAACACAAACATATATACCGTATTTTTCGGACCATAAGGCGCACTTAAAATCCTTTAACTTTCTCAAAAATCGACAGTGCGCCTTAAAATGCGGTGCGTCTAATGTATGGATTAATTCTGGTTGTGCTTTCTGACCTAGAACCGATTGTAGATGGTACACGGCGCTCATAAATCTGTCAAAATGTTTTAGCACGGCCTTGGTAAGTTACGAAGCTTATGGCAACCGTAGTGCGCAGCATAGAGGAGTAATACGGTATGTGCTTCAGCATTAGGGTACGTGCATTCATTCATACATTTATGTTCGAAGCGGATTTCAAACACAACGCTATCAGTCACGCAGTACAACATGGACATAGAGCAGCTGCGAGAGAATTCAACATTAACGAATCAATGGTACGGAAGTGGAGGAAGCAAGAAGACGCCCTGGTGCCAGGTAAAGACCAAACTGAGCTTCCGACGGAACTTAAGAGTTTTGTTTCATTTCATGCGTCTTATAACCCGGTGCGCTTTATGTATGAAAATATACCCGTTAGCAGCCGATCGTTTATATTGCGTCTTATAACCCGGTGCGCTTTATGGTCCGAAAAATACGGTACAACCCTAAAACAGAAGAAGTTGGGATGGTATGGAAAATGGAAATATATTTTAAAAAGCAGTGCTCCTTACATGTACTTTTACTTTTATTTCATTGCAGACAGTATGAACCCAGGATATTTAATGTTTTACCTTCATTTTATTTGCTAATAAACATCAATTCCTGCATTTCAGGCTTCCAACACATTCCAAAAAAAGTTGGGACAGGGGAAATTATGGCTACTATTGAGGAAAAAACTAAATTCATTATGTGATTTCAAACAGGTGATGTCAACAAGTGATTAGAATGATGATTTTTTTACAAAAGCAGTATCCACAAAAGGCTGGGCGTTCCTGGAAAAGATGTTGTCTTGCTCTAAAATCTTAGTGTACTATTCTGCATTAATGCTGCCATCACAGAAGTGTAAATGACCTTTGCCAAGGGCACTGACACAACCCCATACCATGACAGAGCCTGGCTTTTGTTGCTGATAACAGTCTGGATGGTCCTTTTTGTCTTTGGTCCGGAGCACATGGTGTCCATTTCTTCCAAGAAAGACCTGGAATACTTATTGGTCTGAGCATAATACACGTTTCCACTTTGTGACAGTCCATCCTAGATGCCTTGGAGCCGAAAAATGTTGATGCTGCTTCTGGACATGATTAACACGAGGCTTCTTTTTTAGCACAGTAATGTTTTCAGTGGCATTTGTGAATGTATTGTAGTGCTTGATAAAGGTTAGGGTTAGGGTTAGTAATAAGGAATAAAGTAATCCCTTGCCCATGTGGTTCTATCAGCTATTGATGAATGATGGTTCTTCATGAAGTGTGGTTCTTGATGGTTGATGCTTGATGTGATCAGAGCTCATACCCCTTTAGTTCAGGCTTGTGCCCTTGCCCTTTATGGACTGAAAGTCCAGACTATATGAATTGTTTAATGAAATTATGCACTATAGAGGGAGAAATATGTAAACCCCTTCCAATCTTTCATAGAGGAGCATTGTTTTAAAAAAATTCAATCATTTTCTGACATATTTGTTGATAAACTGGAAATCCTCTTCCCACCTTTACTCTTTAAATACTCAGCCTTTTGTGGATACTGTTTTTGTACCAATCATGATTATAATCACATGTTGACATCACCTGTTTGAAAGCACATCGTTATTTAGCTGTTGTCCCCGGCCCAACTTTTTTGGAATGTGTTGCAGTCCTGGAGTGCAGGAATGGATGATTATTAACAATTAAATGAAGTTGACCAGACAAAAAACATGAAATATCTTGGGTTCATCTTGTCTGCAATGAAATAAAAGTCAAAGAAAATGTAAGAAACACTGCATAAATTTTTTATTTGCATTTTCCATAGCACCCCAAAGTTTTTATAATAGTAATATTAATAAAAATACACCTTCATTTGTAAACCACTTGCTAATTGCTAATGTGCTAATATTTCTTTTTATTGAAATATTGAGTATCCTCTGTCTTTGTCTGTCTGTCTGTCTGTTTCTCTCTCTCTCTCTCTCTCTCTCTCTCTCTCTCCGCCTTTTCCTTCCTTTCCCACCCTGACGTTAGTACAGACTGAAGTGTTCAGTGAGCCAAAGGCACAGATTTGTGTTTGTGCAATGTGAACACTATATTAGAAAAGGCCAGTTGTTGGGACAAAGCATTTTACATAAAAATAGTTTTTTTGGGAAATGTGCATTACTGTGCACCATCACTTTGCCAATTGGATAATAACTGGATAACATCACAGATATACGTTGATCTCTGATGCCTAAAGCACTTGGACCAATACTTGGACTTTTCTTCATTAAAAAGAGGGATTTAAGTGATGATTTTCCTCAGTTACATCTTGTGTCTCTTCAGCACCTTGGGTGAGTTTAACAACCAGTGATATATGTATTCTTATATACAAAAAGGACCAATGTGTACATGGACCACAAGACCACACAGACCACAGTCACTGACTGAATACTGTGAAAAACGTTGTTACACTCCAGCACTATTCACTATATAAATATGAATTGTTCCTGTGTGGTCCTGCCATGCCAATACAGCACAAAAGAAAATGGGTAACACTTTACTGCATTAATTCATGCAGTATTTCATGAGTGAGTAATCATTAAATCATATACTTAATATGTCATGAGTCACCATGAATTTGCATAAAGTGAGCATATCTCATGCATGCCTTAATGCAGGGACAATATATTAATAAGTTCCTGATGTTTGTGGCCCTCAAAGTAAAGTTTCCCAAAAATGCAACACTGTCTGATCTATCTGAAAGAATTCTATCTAACACCAGAGATAGGAACAAACACTTATATGAGAAGACCCACAAAGGAGCTTAAAGTACATGGTACTATGTACCATGGTACTATTGTGTCATGTTCTGCCAAGTTTCGTCTAGTATCAATCACGGTGTAGGGGCTGACAAGTTCTTCATGTGAATAAAGATTATGAGAGTTCTGTGTTATATACACTATTGTGCATAAGTCTTAGGCCACCATTAGACTAGACATACCATATATAATTATTTTTCGGTCTCTTTATTAAAATACAACCAGAAATTACAATACATTTGTCCGCAGTATTAAAAACTATAGGTTAAAGTGGCAAGTATTTAGTGTGACCTCCCCTTACACTTAGCAATAGCAGCATCTGACAGCTTCATCGGGATGCCAAGTTGAACCTTCTACAATCCAAAGAACCTTGATCAGAGATGGTGTTTTTGGAAGGGTAGCAGCCAAGAAATCACTTTTTATTAAAGGGGAACATGGTGAAAAGGCTAAGATATGCTGAACTCACAAAGACTGGAATGAGGATCAGTGAAAAAGAGTATTATTATGAACCCAAGTTTGAAATGTTCAGGTCATCAGCAATATGTTATATATGATCATTATACCATAGCTAAAACAACAAGTCTGCCATATACAGCACAGTGCTGTATATGTGTAGCATATTTGTAAATTAGGTGTACAACCGCTTATCAGTTTTCAGAAAATACCTTTTTTCAGTTTAGATGACATTTTTCATTTCATTTCATTTTATTTAGCATGAACAATGTCTTTTTCATGCTTTATTGGTTTCAGTGCAGTTTTAGTTTACTATACCAACAATGCTGTGGATGCCTGTGGCTCATCTTTATTTCCTGGTATTGTTCCTACCATGCAGGAAAGGAATGTGGTGGAATGGAGAAACATTAGTTGGAGATAGATGATTAGAATTTGTTTTTTATGTGCACAACTGAGGGATAACCTGCTAACTAATATATGTGTAATGCAAAATTAAAGAACGCAATAAACATTTAGTATATTCGGTGTTAATGAGAAAAGTAGCTTAAATGGTTAGGCTGCTGGGATATTAATAGTGGATTACAGCCAGTTTGTACAACCCCAAATCAGCAAAGGTTGGTAGGGAAAATGCAGATTTTAAAAAATGCAACATCCATTACATTTACTTTGACTTTTATTTCATTGCAGAGAGTACGAACACAAGATCATGTTCTTTTCAGGTTAACTTCATTTCATTTGTAGTAAAACACCATTCCTGCATTTCAGGCTGCAACACTTCTAAAAAAAAGTTGGGGATTGGGCCAATTTAGGGCTAGACAATGAGTTCAAACGAATAAGAATAGTGATTTCCAAACAGGTCCCAGATGATTGTCATATTTGGTACAAAGCAGTGTCCATGTGAGTCCGTGAGGAGTAAGGAATGGGCATTTGCCAGTTTGCCAACAACTGTCCTGAAAAATGATTGAACTGTTTAAAAAAACAATGTTCCCAAAGAAAGATTGAATGCAGGACTAGATGTGTAATAAAATCAATGAAGTTGACCATAAAAACATAACTCTTGGGTTCTAACAAGTCTGCAATGAATAAAAGTCAATGTAAAAATGTTAGGAACACTGCTCTTTTTTGACCAGGATTTTTCCATAACCGTCCCATCTTTTTTCTGATTTGGGTTGCATCTTACATTTTTTGTGATCTTAATTTCCTTATCTCTTGTTTTCACACTCTTTGCTCTTAAGCTCCTTACTAATCTTCATGCCATCTGCTGAATTATCTGTTCTCTATCTGTTCTCTAGAGACCAAGAAATTCCAAATGTAAACGTTTCTTCACCCTAAAACTATTTTTAACTTGATTTCTTTTCTATGCAGACAAATGATTCCTTATAAATGACAACCACATCTGTGTTTTTAAGAAACTGACTAAACATCACTGTGGACTGTATGCTGCTTTTAAATGCCACATGTTTTTTTCTTTTCTTTTCAAGTGCTCAAATAATAAATGCATTTTCCCTTTTCCATCCCTAAACTCAACATGTCTATACCATCCTCTAGATGCAGTCATGGACCTCACCATGATATCAAACAAGAATCTTTCTATCCAGCACTTCCTCCTGTCCTGCATCTCAGGGGAGCGCAATACTGAAGGACTAGAGCTTAGCATCAAAAAAGACAACAGCATCTTACTTCTGAGCAGTCCACCTCGCTTCACTCTGGAACATCCTCGGCCTAGAGAAGTGGTGGCTTCTGGTTTTAGTGGATTAGATCACAAGGGCATCTTCTACTGCCATTTAAACCAGGGGTCCAGTCACCACACAACTGTCACGCTCATCAGCAACTACAACACTGGTAAATGTCTGCATGTGCACCGGCCATAGCTTTATTTCACGGTTAATGTAACGCAAATGACAAGTGTTGTATTTTTATTTGCCCCAAGCTCACTTTAGACCACAAAGTCTCTCTGTTGTGGCTAATAAAGGAGACACAGTCCATCTGACAGTAGAGGTGCTGGGCTCCGAAAGCAGAGATGTGACTTGGAAATTTAATGGTAAGAGTTCTGGAAA
The DNA here is from genome assembly GCA_025084515.1 of Ancistrus triradiatus. Taxonomy (NCBI): domain Eukaryota; kingdom Metazoa; phylum Chordata; class Actinopteri; order Siluriformes; family Loricariidae; genus Ancistrus; species Ancistrus triradiatus. Next base: position 28,203 of record JAJAGP010003026.1, read on the forward strand.
GTGTTCTTGAATGCATTTGTGTGGTATTTGTGAAGCCACAGATTTAACTTCCTTGTCATTCTTTATGGTTACCTTAACAATTTAATCACCCCACTGCAATTACAGTGACATTGTGTCTGGTGACAGATATGAGCTCAGTATGATAAGGAACGTAAGATAAATCACCAAGAGGGTATTTGGTCTGAAATATGAATGTGTTCTAGGTAATTACTTCTTCATGACTCACTGGGGAGAGGTTAAAAATCGCACAGCAGTTCTCACCATAGACGATGTTGAACCGAGACATGCAGGGATCTTCAGTGCAAGCTATGTAGGAGATAGTCCATACTATGGAGCCTGGATGCACCTTATTGTTCGTGGTACTGCAGTTTACTCTTTAATGATGATTCCACAATAAATGCTTAGAGGAAATTTAATTTGAGCTTACAACTTTTTGTTTTCAGTTTGCCCAAAGAACAAATGGGGCACAGACTGTGACAAGGAATGCCCTGAATGTCTTAACGGTGGTGTTTGCCATGACCGAGACGGAGACTGTGTTTGTCCTCCAGGCTTCATGGGAACACGTTGCGAAACAGGTGAGAGACACGGAATGAGCTACTTATGTAAAACTGAGTGGCGTGAATCATTCGGTTCATATGAAAACCAAGTCCCTCCATGAATAAGTTCAGAATCTTCATTATTTTTGCAACATCTTAATTCTGTTTAGTTTGGTGAGACAAACCTTCCATCAGACTGTATTAAGTGCGTTCCTTGGTTGTTTTGCTTGCAGCCTGCCGTGAGGGGATGTTTGGCCGTAACTGCCAGGAATCCTGTAACACAGAGAATGGCTGCAAAGGCTTATCTTTCTGCCTGGTTGAACCTTATGGCTGCTCTTGTGCAAGTGGCTGGCATGGACATCACTGCACTAAACGTAAGTCTGACAATTAATGATACAGTAATTACTGTTAGTTAAATTTACATAGTGGCAGCTCAGCAATCAGATAAGAGGCTCTTGGTGCACCAGTCATGTTGCACTAGCCCACCACTGATAAGATCAAAGTTAATGTCTTGGTAGTGCCTCCTGCCTGGCCAGGTACTGCACAGGCACAACTGGTCATGTCTGAGAAAGAAAAGACCAGATGAGGAATTATCTCTCAGCCGCTGCAACAGCCACTGACCAATATTGAGCCCCTATTGACCAATCAAGGAGGTGGAAAAGGTGGCAAAGGGATACGGGGAGCAGAGTGTGTTCCTCCACGTACCTTATTCTCATTGTAGAAGTCTGCCTCTTGCTGGTGAAAAGAAGCAGCAGGAGGCTATGATTTGTTAAGAGTCACTCACTGGTCCATGGTAGATGCCCCATCCAGAAATGTTGTAAACTGTGTAGTCCCAAACTGGGGGTGGGGGTGGCAAAAAAGCATTCTGTAATTGGAATGGAAAGGTTGAGACTTGAAGAAAGGCACTTTGGAGCTTCGTGCAATGTCCTTAATGCTCCAGGGTTCCAGGAAATAAGGTTAGCCCTCAGCTCCTACCAGAGTTTCCTACTAACCAATTCCCAGAGACACCTTTCAGATGAATTGAAATGCCAACAGTCTATGAACATACCTACTTCACAGTCATGTACCAAAATCCATTGTAAAGCCTTCTCAGAATACTGAATTCAGTTATTTAATGTCACATTCACAATCAATGGCTCTTCATGGCAGGAGCAAGGTCATAACAATACTGGACAAACACACTCATCATCACAGAATTTAGAGCGACCAGTTATCCTAATGCATGTCTTTGGAACGTGGGAGGAAATCTGAGGTTCTGGAGAAAACCCCTATGGACACAGGTGCAATCTGAAGTCAGGATCAAATCTAGGTTCTCAGGAGCTACCTATCCCTCAGAAGAGTGAAAGCTGTTGTAGCAGAAAAGTGGGGATAACTTCCTACTATACATATGTTTCAGGATGTAATTTTTTGGGTGTCCACAAACTTTTGGCTATATAGTGTATAACTGTACAGAGCTGGGGTTTATGCATCTTTCTTTTACACTTCTTTAGCCTGTCCTGAGGGAATGTATGGAGCTGACTGCCTTCAGAGCTGTAACTGTAAGAACAAGGGTAAATGCAGTCGTTTCAGTGGCTGCCAGTGTCCCACTGGCTGGAGAGGACCACTCTGTGAGAAATTAGGTTAGTACTTAGTATTTATTGTATTTTTGCCATTTGCTTGCACTATGGAATTAACATTTTTCTAACACAGCTGTATCCTTTTCTAGATTATGCTCCACAGATCCTCGAAATGGCCAGCAACCTGGAGTGGAACGTAAACTCCAGTCCCAAAATCTTGTGTTCTGCTACAGGCCATCCTCTTCCAAGCCACACCAGCTTTGAACTGCGCAAGCTAGACAGCACAATTCTGAAGGTTAAAAACTGTTTTAATCCACCGGACACTAATCTAGTATAGGGCAGTATCCAGAGTAAGGCAATTTGTTAGGGTATAAACAATACAACTCAAAATCTGCTTTAAGAGAATCCTGTTGGTTCAGCAGGCTTCCCACACCACAATGGACTCCAACAAGAGCACTGCACAGTTTGAGATCCCACGCCTGACGCCTGAGCATGGTGGTCTCTGGGAATGTCGGGTCTCGACCAATGGTGGTCAGGACTCCCACAAGTTCAACCTTTCTGTTAAAGGTGAGCCATTTCATATAAAGGTTCTGGATTTTCAAACGTCAAGCATTGATTGTACTGTAATAATCCCGCATCTTTCACAAACCAGAGCCTCCTTATCCCATATCACCTCCAAAACTGATTGAGAAGAGAAGCCAACAGCTAGTTGTGAAGCCAGTGGAAATATATAGAGGTGATGGTCCCATTGTGTCTACTAAGCTCCTCTACAAGCCCATGGATACAGATGACCCCTGGTTTTCCATTATAGGTTGGGACTGGTTTTCTCACACAACTTGATCAAAAACATTAAATTACGTAAATATAAGACATTGCAAGATGATACAATTACACATTTGCATTCCTTTTTTCAGTTTATGACAACGAGCCTATAATGCTGATGAATTTAAAGCCCACAACAATGTATCAGGTTCGAGTGCAGCTCGCTCGGCCTGGAGATGGTGGAGAGGGCCCATTGGGACCAGAGGCTATCATGGAGACTGAATGTCCAGGTGAGCTATGTAACGGCAGTACAAAGAAAAATATGATCGCTAAAACAGTAACAGTTTGAGAGCCTCTGTAAGTCCCCTCTAGTTCCTTAAAAGGCAATAACGTAAGATCACGTAGTGGTTGTGACTGGAGCCAAGGTCTAAAGTCAAGGTTATGACTTTTAGGGTCAGATCTCCAAAGTTGGTTAGATGGTGTGAAAGGATTGGCTTTGTTGTGAATGTTCAGTAGGTTCCAAGTTTAGGCTGTGGAATAAGGAGAGTTCTGTGAGTTTCCAGTTGTAGGAGACAGGCATTGACTGCCTATTCTGTGTCGTTAGGGCCCACGGCCAGGCCGGAGATTGATTTCAGCTCTCAGGAGGGGCGGAACGCCACCGTCAAGTGGCTCCTGCCAGGTGGCCCAGGTGAGGCCAGTGGCTTTTTAGTGCAGCTCTTCGGACCGAACAATGAGAAGCTGTTGGAGGAAACTACCTTGCTCAATGTGCGCTCCACAAAGTTCTACAATCTGGAATACCACCGTGACTACTACGTGGTTGTCTGGCTGGTCAACTGTGGTAGCCTGGGGCCAGCTTCAAAGCCCTTTTCCATTCGTCTTTACAGCCAGGGTAAAGCAACTCTTTCAAGTCACTAGGTGGCACATAACGTGAAGACAGTCGTAGATAATTGGTTCTGGAGAGTTATTAATGATGTATAGTAACTGTACTAGATAGGATCAGAGTTAGTTTAAGACATAGTGGGACAAGTCTTGCTGGTTGCATATATTGCATGAATTACTCAACTGTCAGTGTGTGATGCTAATAATATACCTGAAGCAATAGAAGTGTAGGACATACTTTATGTCATAGGGTACAGGCTGAGAACTACTGGTGTATAAGAAATACAGTACCTACCAGGGGTGGACAGTAACGAAGTAGCCTACATTTACTTGAGTACTGTACTTAAGTATGCTTTTTGAGTATCTATACTTTATCAGAGTATTACATTTTTGCAAACTTATGACTTTAACTTCACTACATTTTAAAGACAAACATTGTACTTATCACTCCACTACATTTCTGTCAAGGTCTTCGTTACTTGTTACTTTGAAGAAGCTTTGGAAATCAGTGATTTTTTTTTTTCTAAAGCGTTACTGTTTTTTTCGAAGGTGGCACTGACAAAGACAGTCTATTAAGAATCAGTATAATAGGGTCACGTCAGGTTCATGATTCCTCAGCAAGCATTTTGGGGGTTATTAGGGGTATCAAGTAGTGTAAGTGCTGTGGCAATATTACAACTATGCAATAACCAAAGAATTTACTTGTAATACTTGAGTATTATTAAAAACAAGTACTTCAGTACTTTAACTGGTGTAAAAATCCGATAGTACAACATTCTCTTGTATCGAAATACCATTTGACCAACAGTATCTATACTATGACTTACGTATGAAGTTCATCTCTGGTACCTACAGCAGTGGTATTGGAGCAGAGGCGGAAATCCCAGGGAGAGGGGATAACTTCCCCCTTTCCAGGGAAACATATAGACCCCCCATATAGTAATTGTAACCATAAATAAAGTTTACCTAATGTATAGTAATATGCATCGAACTTGTGCTAATTATAGACGCAAACTATCGTTTTAAGTTCTGAAGTTCTGAATTCCCCCCTTCATATGCCTCACAGTGGTTTGGTCCACTGCCTACCGTCACTCTCATTTTTTTTATACTATTACAATTAATACATTTTAAAGTATTTAAGCTGGCTTACACGGTGCCATGATTATCCATAGCTTGTTTGTAAAGACGACTATATTATGTAAATTTTTTCGAAGAATATTTGGTTTGATTTAGTTTGGTTATTCATTGAAGTATTTCTTCTGCTTTTATATATATATATGTACTCAAGGCTCAAAATATGTTCTTATAAAGCTAATGCTGCAGACTCTGATATTAGACCAGTAACACACTGTATTTAATGACTACAGTGCAAATTCATACTGAAACCATCTTCGTGATGCTTCTCAAGTAAGACTCGGTGAGATCACGCCATACTTGTTGTACTTAAGAAAAATACGCTCATGTATAGTCTACCATCTACAGGCCATTCATGGTATGGTTGACCAGCTGTTGTCTGGATACCTACCTATACATTTAATACAACAGTACGCTTGGTAGCACCTTTGGGGTCCCCCTCAAGAATTGCTCATTAGAAATTTGTGTATCGTCCTCCCCAGTACTGAAATGATATTTATGCCCTTGGGTTTTAGCATCAGCATGAGCATCTTCTCTGAACTTCATCATCTTTTCGTATTTCTTGTGTTGTCAATCCATAAAGGTTGAAACTGACTTAGGGGAACAGTGAATTCACTGCCAGTCCTCAAAGAGATAAAACATCAACTATAGCACCAATAGGCTGTAGTATAAGACTATGGTAGAAAGTTCTGTCCCATATGCAGGCATGCTGACATGATTTGCACTCACTTTCTGATTCCCTCCAGGTCCCTCTTCACCGCGGAACGTCCAAGCCGAGCCCTTGTCTGTCAGTGTGATTCGAGTACACTGGGAACCACCTGAGGACCCCAATGGCGGAATTGTAAAATATGTCATTGAATATCAACCAGTAGGCCAGCATAGCCTACATCCATGGGTGGACACCGATGATGGGAACGAAACCACCAAAGATGTAACAGCACTGAATGGCAGCACTTTGTACCAGTTTCGGGTGCGCGCATTCTCTAAGGTGCCTGGAGAGTGGAGCAAATTTGTGCAAACCAAGACCCAAGGAGAGGGTATGATACATCATGGGTTACAGTCTGTGTTACACTTCTACAGTCCCCTCCACAATTCAAAATCTCATCCTCAAAAAATCCAAGTTAATTTAGTCTGAGAGAAAAATCCCACATTGAGGAATGCTGATTTTGAACAAAACCACATGCGCCACAATTACTGGCAACCCTAGAAATTCCTCATAAACCAATTTCCCTCATAAATCCATTTATATTTTACTTTTTACTATCATGCAATAATCCAAGACCGCATGCTAAGTAACGTACGTAAACAATGTAACTTAAAAAATGGAGTAGGTTTCTACATAATGCCCAGTTCAAATGCACAGGCAGGTATGCACCATTTACTGACCAAAATGGACTTTGACTGGACATTACCATAGTCACATAGTCTTTTTATGCTACTATAAAGGGCATTTTCACAAGAAAACTGCATGTAAACGATACATAACTGGGTCAGAGATACCGCTGAAAACACAAATGGAATGCTACCACCTACACAGTATCCTTTCAAATTCATAATAATTATAGGAAATACAGTAATTTACTGTTACAACCCTGTTTAGGGGAAAGTCGTAACACTTAATAGAATATTATGATTCTGCCCTGATACTTATATTTGACGAGGACAGAGGATCAGCCAGATGAAACAGAGACTCAGCAGGTGAACGTGATCCAGTTTATATAGTTAAAGGTCAGAGAGAATATACAGGTAGTTGGGGGGAGGCGTGGGGCAAACAAAAGAGTACTACTTACAATAGGACAAGCACATACACTTACGAACACTATTTACAGCTTGTTACAAGTAAGCAGCGAAAAGTCAACCACACAAACATGAGTAACTTGAACAAAAAAAGTCTCTAAACACATCAACCGAGTTAGAACAGTCTCTAGTCCAAATGTGAGCTGACAAGCATGTGAGCACATGATCGCTAATGTAGTCTCACACACACACACACTTGTACACATGGAGACTGAGTGATGTGGCAATGATTTATGGGCAAGTTCTGCTGTTGAAGTGGACATTTGTGTTCACTCAATTGAACACACTTCAGATCAGATAATATGGCAGGGATTCCCCCGAGTGTCAATCATGTGGGCAAATACATGTTACAAAGTTACAGAGTTAGTCATTCTTCAACATGTGAAAGACAAGAGAAGCACAAATCGAATAAGAGCAAAGTGTGTTGACCTTTTGTGGAGGGGACTGTATATGATGTTTTCTCATAAATACATGGAGAGATAGATGTGATAGCTGTGCAATGATTATGTGCCCATCAGGCTTTGCAAGCTATACTCCAACCACTCAAGAGGTTGGCAGGCCCAAGAAAGAGGAGCATGAGCTACTCTGGGCTGTGATCGGCTCAGTGGCAGTCACCTGTTTCACCATTCTACTAGCGCTCATCATCCTGTTCTACATCCGCAAGTCCATCGTGACACGCAGGCGCACATTCACCTACCAGTCCGGATCGGTGAGTGAATGTACAGCACTGTGCAAAAGTCCTAGGCCACTGTTCGATTTGTTGTTTTAGCAATGGTATAATTACCCCATATTGTTGACAACTGACAACATTTTAAACTTGGATTTGTCAGTCCATAATGCTCTTTGCCACTGACATTCATTAAAGTCATTGTGAGCTTTAGCATATCTTAGACTTTTTACTTTGTTCCTATTCTGAAAATGTGTTTTTTTTTGGCTGCTATCCTTATGAAATGGCCATTCCTGATTAAGTTTCATTGGACTGTAGAGGGGTCAACTTGAATCTTGAAGATGCCTAATGCTTCTATAGCTCAAGTGTAAGGGAAGGTCACACTAAATACATGCCACTGTAAGATATATAAGATGTTTTTAATTCTGCATACAAATTTCCTGTATTTTATGGTTGCATTCTAATAGAGAGACTGAGAAATAAGTATAGGCTATACAGTCATTAATTAAAACGATGCTGTGTCTAATGTAATTGTGTATAATTGTGTGTAATTGTGTTTAATAATGTAATTCTTACTCCTATTTCCCACAATAACAGGGAGAAGAGACCATCTTGCAGTTCAACTCAGGCACACTCACACTGACTCGAAGACCAAAGCCCACCCCTGAGCCCCTCACGTACCCCATTCTGGAATGGGAAGACATTAAGTTTGAAGACGTCATTGGCGAGGGAAATTTTGGACAGGTCATTAAAGCCATGATTAAAAAAGATGGCACCAAAATAAGTGCTGCGATTAAAATGCTTAAAGGTGAAATTCGAATTTCAAACCTCCCACACGCGTAAGGAATTACTACCCTTACAAAAGCAGCGCTGATCTCATAACCCTAACGGTTCTCTTGTGCAGAGTTTGCCTCAGAGAATGATCATCGGGACTTCGCTGGAGAACTAGAAGTGCTGTGCAAGCTGGGGCAGCATCCCAACATTATAAACCTGCTAGGAGCTTGTGAAAACCGAGGTAAATCTGCCACCTACTGATTATGTAGATCACTGCAACCATGGAGAGGTTAATTTTGTATACAAGACAATGGATTTCAATGGGGCGCCATGGAAGTGCAGTGGTTAGTGCCGTTAGTGCCTCACAGCACCTCCTGGTACTCCATAGGGATCTTTCTGGTACTCCAGTATCCTCCAGTATTCAAAGATATAGATCATTTGGGTGTCCCCAGCGTGACAAGAGTGAGTGAATGAGTGACATGTGTGTGCATGTGTCTTATGGACTGGCATCCTGTAAAGGATTGGTTTCCACCCTGCAGCATTTGCTTCCAGTAAATTTGTTGTATTTTATTTTATTTTCACATATACTGTATATATCTGGTCTTGTTCTGCAGGTTACCTGTACATTGCTATTGAGTACGCTCCCTATGGTAATCTCCTGGACTTCCTGAGGAAGAGCAGAGTTCTGGAAACAGACCCAGCTTTTGCTAAGGAACATGGCACTGCCTCCACGCTCACTTCACAGCAGCTGCTGCAGTTTGCCGCAGATGTAGCAACAGGCATGCATTACCTTAGTGACAAACAGGTAACCAGACAACAGCTATAGCCCCAAATGAATATATGTTAATACATAGACTGTATACAGCATCAGGGCTTAAATATTCTAAATATAAAATATCTTGTATATTTTCTGTAATGCATAAACCTATTTTAATTTTTAAAAATCATACTTCCAGTTTATTCACAGAGACCTGGCAGCTAGAAATGTGCTGGTCGGAGAAAATCTAGTGGCCAAAATAGCTGATTTTGGACTGTCACGGGGAGAGGAGGTGTATGTCAAAAAGACCATGGTGGGTAAAGTATTTAGATTTATGCTTTTAAAAACGAAAGCCTGCATATCCAAATGTATGTGGACAGTTGATCAGTGGAAAAGAATACTATAGAGTAACAAATCCTAGTTTGAAATTTTTGGGTCCAATCATGGACTTATTGTTATATATGGCATTAGACTTTTGCAAATTACTGTAATTCCAGAATCATGAGGAATCATACTTATACTTATCAGTGAAGGTTTTGAACTTGCCGAGAAACATAATAATGCTTTCATTTAGCCTCAAGAGAACAAATTAGGCGCACATTTGCTTGAAATATGCAATAGGTCCTCACAAAGATGAAACATGCTAGTTGTCGTGTTAGATAATCTTATCAACAAAATGACACAGCTGATTCATTCATCAATATAAACTCTATATAGCTTCGTGTTGAATAAATTATTGCTTCTTTTGTGATTTCAATGATACTTAAAAACAATTCATATATTTCTCATTGGCACTCATGTTGTCATTGTTAGTACAGTGGGGCAAAAATGTATTTAGTCGGCCACTGATTGCCGCCTAAAGAGTACTCCTACTTAGAAAGATGAGAGAGGTCTGTAATTTTCATCACAGGTACACTTCAACTACAAGAGACAAAATGAGAAAAAAATCCAGGAAATCACATTGTAGGATTTTTAAAGAATTTAATTGTACATAATGGTGGAAAATAAGTATTTGGTCACCCACAAACAAGCAAGATTTCTGGCTCTCACAGACCTGTAACTTCTGCTTTAAGAAGCTTTTCTGTCCTCCACTCGTTACCTGTATTAATGGCACCTGTTTGACCTCGTTATCTACATAAAAGGCACCTGTCCACAGCCTCAAACAGTCAGACTCCAACTAACCATGGCCAAGACCAAAGAGCTGTCGCAGGACACCAGTAAGAAAATTGTAGACCTGTCACCAGCTGGGAAGAGTGATCTACAATAGCAAGCAGTGGGTGTGAATAATCAACTGTGGGCACAATTGTAAGAAAATATGGAAGACATACATACCATTGATAATCTCCCCTCGATCTGGGGCCCCAACCAAGCAAGATCTCATCACCGTGGGGTGTCAAAAATGATCATAAAACGGTGGAGTCAAAAAATCCCAGAACTACACAACGGAGCAACCTGATGAATGGACCTTCTGGAGAGCTGGGACCAAAGTAACAAAGCTACCATCAGTACCACACTACCCGGAGGGACTCAGATCCTGCAGTGCCAGGCGTGTCCCCCTGCTTAAGCCAGTACATGTCCCAGGCCCGTCTGAAAGTTTTGCGGAATAATATCAGAACTTTTTGGTAAAAACTCACTTGTCATGTTTGGAAGAAGAAAATGCTGAGTTTTGCATCCCAGAACACCATACCTACTGTGAAGCATGGGGGTGGAAACATCATGCTTTGGGGCTGGTTTTTCTGCAAAGGGGACAGGACGACTGATTGTGTTTAAGGGAAGAATGAAACGGGGGCCAAACCCTTCCTTGCCATCAGTGAGAGCATTGATATGGAACGAGGCTGGGTCTTCCATCATGATAATGATCCCAAACACACCACTCTGGCAATGACGGTGGCTCCGTAAAAAGCATTCAAGGAGGTTCCTGGAGTGGCCTATCCGTCTCCTACCTCAACCCCTAGAAAATTGTGGAGGGAGTTAAAGTCCGTGTTGCCCAACGACAGTTCCAAAACATCACTGCTCTAGAGGAGATCTGCATGGGGAATGGGCAAAATACCACTACAGTGTGGTGCAAACCTGTTGAAGACTTAAAGGAAACAAAGGTATGTTACAAATGTATTGAACTTTTGTATTGACCAAATATACTCTTATTTTCTCACCATAATTTACAAGTCAATTCTTTAAAAATGCCCTACAATGTATTTCCTGACTTTTTTTTCTCATTTTGGTCTCTCATAGTTGAGTGTACCTATGATGAAAATTACAGACCTCTCTCATCATTCACAGTAGGAGAATCTTGGCAACAATCAGTGCAACATGACTAATACTTTGTTGCCCCACTGAACATGTTCAGTACTTGTCATCGCTACATTAATCACAAAATCATTCCTGTCACAGGGGAGACTGCCTGTGCGATGGATGGCTATTGAATCTCTCAATTACAGCGTCTACACCACAAAGAGTGATGTGTAAGTATCACTTATAAGTGTATTTGTGTAAGTGTACTTGTTTGTAGGTTGTTGCCATATCTAATAATGATATTTTAAGTGATATATATCTACTGCTATTACTACTTCTTTTTGGTTTTGTGGTTTGTAAAAGTAGGTTATTTGTGTTTTGAGTGAGGAACTTTTATACTGTTTACATGCAGTAGTACTGACTTGCACAAGCTGTTCTGTCAATTTTGACAGGTTGAATTCTGTATCGGTTAATACACAGCACAGTGTAACATGTCACCCTGCGGTTTTGGCATAAAACAACAAATCATTCTGTGATAACCCTGCCTACCTCCCGACCCTCGCATTGGTCAACTGCCGACTGGATAAATAAGGAAGGGAGGAACTGAATAACACGGCAGGAAACTCTTAGGCAGCTTTTGCCAGTATCCACACGACTGTGTGAACCCTTTATTTTTAACAATTGAAGACTGAACAATTGATGTGCTGCAAACATGAAGGACTAAAAAAACGTATGTTTGTTGAAATTTGTTTGATTTGTATGTGAATGCTGTAAAAAAATTAATTTGCAATCCACATGAATGCTGAAATATTTCATTCTACTCGCAATGTAGAACAAAAACTTTCTTGAAAGCCCAGATGTTCTGTAGCATAAACTGATAAAACAGATAAGTGTGGAAATGAAACAATTCCTGTAGTGAATTCAGGTATTGGAGTTCGGTTCAAATGTATATTTTTAAATAATGGCAAAAATATTATAATGTACCATTTTTACCTTACCCTTTGCAGGTGAAAAAAAGAGTTTAAACTACGTTAGCTAGTTATACTACCACAGGGAGGTCTTTTTTCCCTCATATATTAATCTCACTTCCCTGGTCATGGCAGCTAGAGTGTCTATCCCTGTAGAACACCGGGTGCAGGCAAAAGCAGGGCTGCATAGGGGTTAATGTTGCAACTTCAGATGATTATCCCCTGACCGGCCCCTGAGCCTCACTCACAACAGTTGTTCTGAAGCATGTGTATGTGATGCCCACGTCGGCTGGAAGGGATTGACAGGATTTGTACCCGGGTCCCTGTGGTGGTGGGCTAGTGTACTGGACTGCTGTGCCACCCAGGGGTGATCCTAGGAGCAGAGCCTTAGGAGTCTAAAGAAGGGTGCTTTAGCACCCCTAAAAAGGGTCTAGACACACCTATGGTGCCAGCTTAACACCCTCAAAAAGGAGGAGTTTTGCAGAAATGGCAAAAAGAAGACGCTGAAACAAAACTAGTATGTCACACAGATGGATTACATTCCTTGTGTGAATTATTTACTGTCAAATATCTACAATAAAACTCAATATCCAGTTCCTGACACTATGTATGGAGTGCTAGTAATATAAACGGAAAGATGTTCAACTTAAAAATGCCTTCAGCTTATCTAAGCAAAGTAATTATAAATGTTATTTATTAATTATAGGATAAGTAGAACTTGAATTATTAGAATTACATAATTAAATGCATGTTGTGTGGTAAAAGCTTCTTGTTTGTTAGGTCGAGAACAAAGACAACCAGTGTATAGATGGATTTAGTTTCCTGTGCGTATATGAACCATTTTAACATTTCATTTACAGCATTTAGCAGACGCCCTTATCCAGAGCGACTTACAATTGATACAGACTTACAATCCAAGCAATTGTGGGTTAAGGGCCTTGCTCAAGGACCCAACAGTGGCAGCTTGGCAGAGGTGGGATTTGAACCCTGCACCTTCTGGTCCATAGTCCAGTACCTTACCCACTAAGCTACCACAGTCCATACATTAAAGATAAATGTATGGAAAGCTCAGGAGCTAGGAGCACTGCATGAAATACAGTGACATTAGGTTACAATATATTACAAGAACAGGTTGGTTATGATATAATATAGGATGTAATATAATAATATTAGGATCTAATAGAATAGTTATCCTAATATTAACTAGGTTGCAGGCAAATCTGGTTTATTTACACAGTATGACAAGCAGCATAATGATACTCTACTGTATATTAGTGATTTTGTTCCCAGTTTTACATAGTCTACGATTTTTATTTATTCTTTTTTTTGGTTCCCAGTGCAATTGTCTTACATTGAGGTGCAAATCATTTAAAAAGCACGTTGAGATCTGCAATGGTAAAACTGGTATATGAAAAATGGTAGTTTGACATGGGAGTATTCTTAATTTTTCATCCCTAAATATTAAGTTATCTGTATGAAATTATTGGACACGTTTAAATCTTGTTTTGACCTTCACCAAAAAAATCTCTGTTATTTTCTCTCAGCTGGTCATTCGGGGTCCTACTGTGGGAGATTGTAAGTTTAGGTAAGAACATGATCATTCTGCATGCTATACTAATACTACTACTAGTAGAAGTAGGACTAAACATCTCAAAGTTATGTGCATACTGTATAACAGCTTTTATTAAAACAATCAGTTTTTTGGCGAGATTATCTTAAATCCGTGTAAATGATTATAACTCACTGAGTGAGATCAAAAGACCAGTACTACACATTGGCCAGGTTCTGCTGTTCTTTGTATTTTTTCATATCTTTGTAACTGCATCTCAGTATAAATTAAATGTCCATTTAAGTGATAAACTAAGGACTGGATCTCTGAGTAGAATTAGCTTCTAAACTAAGAGTTATTAGAATTATTGTTTATTGAGTAACAGAATTATCATGGCTAATTCAACTTTGCACATTTTGTAATTAACTCTAGATAAGAGAGTCTGCCAAATGACTAAATGTGAATGGATGCTAAGCTGTTATTAATCTTAGAAACAGTGTCTCGGTTGAGCGAAGGACTATACTGCTTTAGGAGATCAGTAAGATATGCCAGAGCTAAACCATTTAGGGTTTTACACATATAATGCTTACATTGGTGCTTAAGTTGGTGAACCTTTTAGAATTTGCTATATTTCTGCATAAATATGACCTAAAACCATCAGATTTTAACACAAGTTCTAAAAGTAGATAAAGAGAAACCAGTTAAACAAATGAGACAAAAATATTAAACTTTTTCATTTATTTATTGATGAACATGATCCAATATTACATATTAGTGAGTGGCAAAGTATGTGAACCCCTAGGATTAGCAGCTAATTTTATGGTGAAATTAGAGTCAGGTGTTTTCTATCAATGGGATGACAATCAGGTGTGAGTGGGCACCCTGTGTCATTTAAAGAACAGGGATCTATCAGAGTCTGCTCTTCACAACATGTTTGTGGAAGTGTACCATGGCACAAACAAAGGAGATTTCTGAAGAGCTCAGAAAAAGAGTTGTTGATGCTCATCAGGCTGGAAAAGATTACAAAACCATCTCTAAAGAGTTTGGACTCCACCAATCCACAGTCAGACAGATTGTGTACCAATGGAGGACATTCAAGACCATTGTTACCCTCCCCAGGAGTGGTCGACCAACAAAGATCACTCCAAGAGCAAGGCGTGTAATAGTTGGCAAGGTCACAAAGGACACCAGGGTAACTTCTAAGCAACTGAAGGCCTCTCTCACATTGGCTAATGTTAATGTTCATGAGTCCACCATCAGAAGAACACTGAACAACAATGGTGGGCATGGCAGGGTTGCCTGCCCTGAATGTTTTGTGGACGGATGAGACCAAAATAGAACTTTTTAGAAGTGTTATGTTTGG
>JAJAGP010003026.1:43276-87943 GCA_025084515.1 Ancistrus triradiatus
TCTGAAGTCTGGACTGTATGTTCTGTAGTAACTGATCATTTATTTTACAACCTAATCCATGTACTGAACTGTTTAATGTTAGGTGGAACTCCATACTGTGGGATGACCTGTGCTGAGCTTTATGAAAAGCTTCCTCAGGGCTACAGGATGGAGAAGCCCAGAAACTGTGATGATGAAGTGTAAGTATCTGCACATTAAGTGGAACTGACAGCAGAACAGACCACATCAACATTTCCCTGATGTTAGGAAATAGATTTTTGCTGAATTTCTCGAGCATTGCAAAACATGCAAACATAATTATTATGCAACATGGTTTATTTAATGGGTTATAGCTACACAGTCCGTGGTATTTACATAAAAGTCTGAAAAACTGTATCTGAAGTACAGGTATGCTGTACTGTAGTAGACAGGTATGCTGGACTGTGGTAGCCTAGCGGTTAAGTTACTGGACTCTGGACCAGAAGGTCCAGGGTTCAAATCCCACCTCTGCCAAGCTGCCACTGTTGGGTTGTTGCAAGACCCTTAACCCACAATTGCTTGGATTGTAAGACTGTACCAATTGTAAGTCGCTCTGGATATGAATGCTGTAAATGTAAAATGTAGGTATGCGCCACATAATGTCCAATCAGGCAATGTAAATTCACATAACCGACCGTGGTCTGATAAGGTTAATATCCTTATTAGTTAGGTAATTATCCTTGACACACGTAACAACTTTCTCTGGTACAGAAAGTTTTATTAAACACAAAGTTTTACTAATCTCTGACCAACATTTGGCCTCGTAAGAACCAAGGTGATGATGATTAGCAGGTCTTACCACTCAGGTGAATTATATCCTCTGGATCTTGTGAGGAACTGTGCGTTTGAAAGTCGCTGATTAGTTTCTCTTTGAGAATTTGTTTCTATTTGTGGCAGAATGCCAGGGTTTAAACCCTGGTCCTGAGGAACTGATGTTTGCTGTGCTATTGGATACAGTTATATTTAATGTACAGTATAAAGATGTGGCATTCTCTCTTCAGGTATGAACTGATGAAACAGTGTTGGCGGGACAGGCCATATGAGAGACCACCATTTTCTCAAATATCAGTCCAGCTGAACAGGATGCAGGAGGCTCGGAAGGTAAGAACCAGCAATTTAGGCTATCTGCTGGACATGCCACTCAGCATTCATTTATAACAGGAATTACAGGTCTTTTCATCTTTGGTTCATATACACAAGTTTTTAAAGTTGCAAATATCTTTCAATCTCCCATTGTATCTTTAAGTCAGATATTCCAGGCTTGGATCGAACGTGAATCCATTCTAGTGCAATTGATTTCCTTGAGGATTTTGCACTGAAAATGTAGTCATGTGATTGGCTGATGACACCATATTACAAATGCTGCGTTACATTTCACTTATAAGTTAGATAATACATTTTTGTAATACAATCCTTCTGCCTATTAAATGCCTTTTTTTAAATGAATGGACTTTTTCTGTCCTTCTCAAGTAACCTTGAGATTGTGAATAGTGCTTATATAAATAACTTAACTGACTTTGTTTTTGCAACACTAATGTGCAACTGATTTCCTTTAGCATTTTGCATTGAAAATGCACACCATGCTAAAAACACTGATTGGCTGTTGGCACCATTATGATAAACACTGCGTTACATTGTACTATATAAGTTGGATATGGGACTGTGGTAGCCTAGTGGTTAAGATACTGGACTCTGGACCAGAAGGTCCAGGGTTCAAATCTCGCCTCTGCCAAGCTGCCACAGTTGGGTCCTTGAGCCCTTAATCCACAATTGCTTGGATTGTAAGACTGTACCAATTGTAAGTCGCTCTGGATAAGGGCGTCTGCTAAATGCTGTAAATGTAAATATGCCATACTTGGTTCTCCCAAGTTCTGATCTAAATGCACTCTGATGTTTCCATGTGAAAACATGAATGGCATTAGCAGAAAATGTGTCAGTGTACATTTATCAACTTAACCTTAAGTATGATGAAATATTTATATATAAAATATTTGTATATGTATTAAACATTTTTGCTGGGTGCTATTTATATTTACATTTACAGCATTTAGCAGACGCCCTTTTCCAGAGCGACTTACAAGTCATACAGTCATACAATCCAAGCAATTGTGGGTTAAGGGTCAGGCTCAAGGAGCCAACAGTGGCAGCTTGGCAGAGGTGGGATTTGAACCCTGCACCTTTTGGTCCATAGTCCAGTACCTTAACCACTAGGCCACCACAGTCCATACATGCTATCCTTCTGCCTACCAGCTCAGGCATGTTTTTGGCCAGATGTTACTGGGTTTTGACATGGAATTCTGACTTATGTCACAATTATTGTACATTTATCAGTTAATGCACTTTTGTCCAGCTGAAACTCACACTACTGACCAGAAACTGAAAGCATGAGGATTTTACAACAGATAATGGACAGTAATGCATTTTTGTGTAGTACCCTTGAGATTGTGAAAGGCGCTATATAATAAAACTTCACTAACCGACTTTGTAGCAATAGTGTGCAACTGATTTCCAGTGAAAAACACTGAGTGGCTAATGGCACCATTATGATAAATACTGTTACATTTTACTTGTAAGTTAGATATGCCAGACTCCCAAGTTCTGATCTAAATGCATTCTAGTGTTTCCATCTGAAAACATGAATGGCCTTAGCAGAAACTGTGTCAACGTGTAATTATCGACTTTAGACCTCAAGTATGATGAAACAATTTTACATGTAAAAGATGTTTACATGTACATTTACATCACAAATGCATTTTTGAGGGGCGCTGTCTTTCTGTGTCAGCCTTTCATAAAATTAGTTAAAGTCATGAACCCCTTTTCAAAAAAATACATGCATAAATTTAAAACTTATTGAGTTTACAGACAGACCATCAAAGAAAGTTCCTTTTGTGTGAATGTTACAGTTATTTGTGGTTGGGTCAGTAAGAGTGCTGACTGCTAACAATCATAAAACATCACCACATAAGCAGAACAGAAACAACAGAAAAAAAAAACATGAATACTACAGTTTTATAGGTTTCAAATAACGAACAATTTTTGAAACAGGCAAATAAAATGGTATGTTATAATGGTCAAAAGATCACAGCTATTAGACGGTGGATAAGTGGAAAAATGGACCTCTGAGACTTTGAGGATCAGCTTCAGGATAAAGTTAGAGAAAATTATTTACAAGTATTGGATTAAAAAAAAAACAAAAAAAAAGGAAAGTAAGTCTTTACAAATTACTTGCGTATGGGTCAAAGTACTCATATTGAACCAGTGTTGCAAGTACAATTTATTTGAAAGAGATTGAATGTTTGCAGTTATACCACAAAACTAGATGTTTGTAGGTGAGCTGTAGATGTTGTATGTGAAATTCATTTTCAAGTTACTAAGCAATTAGCTTATCACCCCAACTTCATCAGGGACTGCCTACCTCTTCTCATAGTGGATATAGTCGAAGAAAGAGCCATCAAAAAGCTGTGTTAATAAATAAAGACACTAATGCTAGAACACATAACAACAAATAATAGAACATCTATGATATTACATTCCCAGGGTAGCTAAATGTTAGAAGTTTGCTCTAACAAATAGACTACTGTATACGAGTGTTATCAGATATATTGTGGGCCATATAAAACATATAAAACAAGTTAGTTTTCTATTTATAAGGAGAACATTGTTTTTGTATCTTTCCCACTCATTTAACTGACAGCTAAGGCCACTTAGAAAGTGTCCCTGTGTAGTGTATTCAGTAGTGTTTGAAAGTTTGTGAATCCTTTAGAAATTTCTATATTTCTGCATAAACAGGACCTAAAACATCAGCAGATGATATGAATGTGAAATTATAGTCTAGTGTTTTCAATAAATTGGAATCAGGTGTGATTCGGCTGCCTGTTGTATTTAAAGAACAGGGATCTATCAAAGTCTGATCTTCACAGCACATTTGTGGAAGTCTATCACGGCACGAAGAAAAGAGATTTCTGAGGACTATGGAAGAAGAGTTGGAAGAGGTTACAGAACGATCTCTAAAGAGTCTGGATTCCAAAAAATCAGTCAGACAGACAAACAAATTCAAGATCCATTGTTAACCAACACAGATCACACCAAGAGTCAATTGTATAAGAGTCTGTGAGGTCACAAAGGAGCCCATGGTAACTTCTAAGCAACTAAAGGCCTCTCTAAGAATTTGAATATTTCATATTAAAATTTGAAATTTATGTCACAGCTTTCTGTGAGATTACTGGCTGGTTGCAAAGAAAAAATCTGATTACTGCCTGAGTCATATAAACCCAGAGGTTTCCCCATTATCTTGGTTGGATTACTGCCAAAATCAGATTTTCTGCAGTTATCAGATTAGTAAATGCATGTCAATCCACACAATTTTTTCAAAATGCGTAGTGAACAAATCGAGATGTGACTGTACACCATCAGAACACCATCTACTTCCACATTTTTTCCAATCTCCATTTGTTGCAGCAGGCTAGGGGAATAAAATACCTTATATTCAGTATCATAGTGGGAATTAGGATAGTGGATGCTTGGAGAGCGGGGTTTGACAGTGCCACCTTTGCATCCTACTGTTCCTTAGCCAACACTAAACATCTTTGTTCCTTCATATGCAGGCCTATGTCAACATGGCTCTCTTCGAGAACTTCACCTATGCTGGAATAGATGCCACCGCAGAGGAGGCCTGACTACTAGCCCCCCCAGATTTCGGCAGGTTCCACAGTCCGAGGGAGGCTCAGCAAAGGAAGGCTCTACGCTACTGCCAACCCCCCGTTGTCCGATTCCACTGCTCAAAGAAAAGTGATTCACCAAGGACCTCGGCCTGTAAAGGAAAGACTGTGAAAGGACACTTGTAGCCCTCTGCTCCCACCGGTGATATAATGGATCTTTTATATACGCTGGACAGTTTGGTGATGTATACGGAAATAAGGGAGTCAGATTTGCGCTCTACCTGCTGGAGTCTGTGGGGATTTTCGTGAAGTTCTCAGTGGAGTCTGAGTTGACCTGTGAAAATGTCTCACTGCAGTTCATGTGAATGTTCTATGTAGCACTTAATGAGGGAAAAACTCATACATTGTACCATAGTCCTTATACCACAACGTGTAATGTATATATTTGACTAAACAAATTTACTCCCATGTACAGTACATACATTGGTGCTTTTTGTAGTACAAAAGAAACATTTCTTGTGTATTATTGAGCAACAGGCATATTAAGGTGTCATACAGCAGTTTGGGCACCCCTGTTCAAATCATTTGTTTGCAGTGATATGCCGAAATAAAAATACTCAAATTGGAAAAAAAAAAACCTCAAATTTTGAACATGCTCAGCTTAACACAGAAACCAAAAAATGTGTTTCTTAGTTTTTAACTGCAGTTTTTTAATTACACACAGTACCTCACAGAAACAGTGATTGCAGAGCCCTCGGATAAAGCCTCGCATGTGAAATGATTCCACACAAGCCAATATTTTCGCACTGACTATCACTGGAGAGTGAAGGAAACAGTGTTTTATAATAACTTACTAAATTTTATGACCATTATAGCATATGGACATTTTAGGTCTATTTTCTCTAAAGTTACACTTTCCACCTCCATTGCCACCATTCCAGAACCCATCCCAGACTTTCTCACACTCTCACACACACCTAACAAACCTCTACATTGCTGTTGATCCAGTTAATCAACATATTTATTTCTCTTACCAGAGACCAACACTCCTGCATTGCTACATTCACTCAGGTGGAAAGTCTGGGGAATCTGAACAAAATTGAATGTGACCATTTATTTTTTCCAGAGAGTAACCATTTCTTTGTATGAAGTTCACTGCGCATAATATTGATTCCTCTCACCTGTCCCACATTTCCCATCACATGCTGTGCTATTTAAGTGTAGATAACATTTGTTTGGGGGCCTTTCCAGTTTGTTTTTAAGATCTCAGAAACTTAATTGATTTGTTAAAGATCCATCAAATAAATACATAGAGATGCCATACTTAAGTTTGTTCCTTGAGATGTTGTGGTAACGTTCAAGTGGGTAAAAACATCTAATTGACCAGGGGTGCTCCACCTTTTCCATAAGACTGTACTGCTGTATGTGCTAATGTTTAGTCCACCATTGACATTTCCAGTATACCAGCCTGTGAAAGTGTATTTCATTTATTACCTATTGCCATCTATGTGTATGTATGTGTTTTTTATGTACTTCTATCTGAATAGAAGAAAATATCATATGTAGCTTACAGGTAAAAACAAAACTTCTTCAAGGTCATTTACAGTGTGGAAAACATTTTCCTTCATCAGTTTGTGATATTGTTAGATAACATATGGTGAAAATGTTGAATTGTGATGTTTTTATGTAGCCGTGGTTTTACGTATCTGGCTGTACAGCTAGAGGAACCTGTAAGGTGTTTTATTTTGTTTGATAAATAAAGCATTTATATAGTGATAACTCATTGGGCAACTTTAGTATGTCTGTTAAACCAGAGGGCACACTGTTCAAAATGCTACAACAAGGAGCAAAGAGGAGAGACTCTCTCTGTCTCTCATTTTGTGTCTCACACTCTCTCTCCATCGTCTGTCAGTCGTGGTTTGAGGTTGGGCCTCTTGCCTGCTGCACCTCAGTGATCTGTCAGCGGATTTCCTCCTTCTGTAAGCCTCAGGCCCTGGACCTGTCAAGCCAAGGACACTCGATTTCCTTCCCGCTGTTCTGGTAACACATCGGCGGTGTCAGCAAGTCCATACTGCAAACAGCACGTACTTTGGTTCTGTTTTCACAATCTTCTACCAGATCAAGTGCGTACCACACCTGATTCAAGGTTGTTTTGCTGATTCTAAGACATTTTCCTCAATTTCTCTTAGTCACTCATCAAAATGGATGTTGGTGTGTTTTCTCACACGAACTGCTCACTGCTGGTTCTTCCACTATATTTTTTATTGAATTAACATCAGGACTTGACCTTTCCAAAACATTACCTTTATTCTTCTTTAACTATTCTTTAGTGGAATGCTTACTGTCATTGTATTTCTGCATGTCCCTGTTCTCCATGTCTTCTATTGGCCAAAATATGATACACTTCCAATTTAAACCAAGAGGTTCCAATTTAAACCTTGATCTTCTACCAGATCAAGTGGTTTGTTGAATCAGCCCTGTACCAGACCAGATTCAAGATTGTTTTGCTGATATACCAAGACATTCCCCTTAGTCACTCAAAGTTATTGTGCAAGGAATCTTTATAAAATGACCTAAACCATAATTTGATGTTTTTGCGCATTTCTCTGTATAGAACAGTTTCAGCTTCTGGATGTTGGTGTTTTTCCTCACATGAACTTCTCACTGCAGGTCCTTCCACCTCATTTGTATTGAATTAACAACAGTACTTTGACTGATGTTCCAAAACATTAACTTTCTTCTTCTTTAACCATTCTTTAGCAGAATGACTAGTAGGCTTACCACATTTCACATATGGGATAATATACTGGAATGCAGTGTTTTCCTTTCTCCAGACATGCCACTATCCATTTAAACCAAGAAGTTCTATGTTGATCTCATCCGTCCACAAAATGTTGTTTTAATAGATTTCTGGCTTGTCCATGTGATCTTTAGCAACCTTTAGATGGGCAGTAATGTTCTTTCTTGGGAGCAGTGGCTTTCTCCTTGCAATCTTGCCACGCACACTGTCGATGTTAGATGTTGTACGGATGGTGGACTCATGAACATTAACATTAGCTAGTGTGAGAGAGGCCTTTAGTTGCTTAGAAGTTACCCTGGGTTCCTTTGTGACCTTGCAGACTATTACACAACTTTCTCTTGGAGTGATCTTTGCCGCTCAAGCACTCCCAGGGAGGGTAACAATGGTCTTTATTTTCCTCCATTTGCACATAATCTGTCTGACTGTGGATTGGCTGGGTCCAAACTCTTTAGAAGTGGTTTTGCAACCTTTTCCAGCCTGATGAGCATCAACAACTCTTTTTCTGAGGTCCTCAGAAATCTCCTTTGTTCGTGCCATGATACACTTCCACAAACATGTGTTGTGAAGAGCAGACTTTGGTAGATCCCTGTTCTTTAAATGACACAGGGTGCCCACTCACACCTGATTGTCATCCCATTGATTGAAAACACCTGACTAACCTTGGAAATCTCCTTTGTTCGTCCCATGTTACACCTTGACAACCATTTGCATTGAAGATCAGACTTTAGTAGATACCTGTTTAATACAACTGCACATCCATTCCTACCTGATTGTCATCTCATTGATTGAAAACACATGACTGTAATTTCACCTTGAAATGAACTGCTAATACTTTTGCCACTCATTGTTATGTAATAATGAATACTTTTCTTCAATAAATAAATAACCATGCATAATATTATTATCTCATTTCTTCTTTATCCATCTCAGTTATTTTATCCAATATTAGAACTCGTGTGAAAATCTTGTAATCTCATAAAAGGTCATATTTATTCCGAAACGTAGAAAGTTCTAAAGGGCTCACAAACTTTACTACTTTGTGTATTTATAACAAAACAGACAAGGTCTGATATTTTGGCTTCCTGATATCTTTGGTTTTTAACATTATGAAGATCCAGGGTGTTTGCTGGCTAATTAAAGTCAAATTTGATTCAATCGCCTACAGCTGAAAGCTGTGATCTGAATATTCCTTGTTCAGGGAAAATATTCAGAAAGCAAATTTTCAGATGTCTGTGTATCATGTACCTTGTGTGTAAGTGTTTGTATGTGTGGGCCTGATTTATATTACGTTGTGGACCAAATGTCCCCAAAAGGATAGAAAGATCTGATGTTTTTTGACTTGTGGAGACATTAGCCAGATCCCCATGAGGAAAACTGCTTTTCTTACAGAAATGTAGTTTTCTTTTGAAAAACCAAAAGAACCAAAAGACTTGCTTAGGTTAGTGAGGTTAGGGTTAGGGATAGGCGTATGTAGCTACAGTAATCATTATGTCTATGGAAAGTCCCCAAAACATATGTTTACCACGTGTTTGTGTTCCTCTATTAAGGTTACTATGTTTATTGCTATATATATGTAAAATAAAAACACATTAAAAGTCTCACAGCGAGATTCTTCTTGTGCGTTACCTTGGCTCATAAATAACTATACATAATATATGTTAGGGAACAACTTCATGCATTTAAAAATAAACATATCGGCAAATATGAAAATTGGTATTCATACAGAATTAAAAATCCTATGTCAGTCAGGTCTAACATGCATTTGGAGCATTTGAGTGTCTCCTTACATATTGAACGTAAAGGAGAGGCCCATTGTAGGTGAATGCCTAAATCCACTGCACACCCACTTCCTACTGCGCCAGAGGCCTACCAAATAGTGCCTCCCACTACATTCATATATCTCTCCAACACCCAACACGGCAAAAAATGTGAGTTAGCTGCCAAGCACAATTACATAGACACATACACGTACAATCTCACCCACACACACGTCTGAATAGTAATGGGTTAATAAAGTCCCTGCACACAGAATGGATGGAAAGCTTACCTGGTCTCTACTGCTCTACGTTCTGACCCTGCAGGTGACTTGTGAGACTCATCTGTTAAAACAAGGTATGGAAAGAAAGAACACTCTTTGGTTTGTTTGTTTGGAAAACTAAGGATTTTAGTTTTTATGATTGCTGTTGCTCAAGATTGTGACATAAAAAATTGTGCTATTTTTGGTGTTCAAACTGTTTTGAAATGTCACTATGACGTAAAATTACAGAAATGTATTTATATCAGTTGAGTATTATCACCAATATGAAACACTAGCAAATAAGACAATGAATAACAGCTAATATAAAAGCCATGGATGTTTTCCAATGATGATTAATATCATTTTTACATATTTATTATTTCACTTATAATGGCACTCATCAGGTCTCTGTTTTCAGATCTTGCCCTGCTGGTTCCTGAGCAGAATCCAAAGTGTTTTAGTCGAGACTTAACAGACTTCACCTGTTTTTGGGAGGCATTTGAGGAAAAAGCCTATGATTTCTTTTATAAAACAGAACAGTAAGTCTGCTTTGCTATACAATCCAAGAGAAAAAAATCCAAAATGGTTTTTGTATTGTATTTACATTGTGACATTAGTGATTTTTAAATATATTTCTGGTATTATTTTATATAGTTATTAGTTGAGCCCAGGGGTGGCATCATGTTCCCCAGTAAAATGTTGCTGTGTCCCACTGAAATTGGGGCAATGAAAAAGCAAATTTTATTCTTGATTGCTGAGCAGCACTACAGGACACACTACACAAAATAAGTATAGTCAAAGTCAGATTTATTTCTATAGTGCTTTTTACAATGGAGCATTGTCTCAAAGCAGCTTTACAATTTTCCAATATATTCTAAGCCCAAGCCCAAATTAAGCAAGCCTAGGGTGACAGAGGCAAGGAAAAACTACCTAAACATTATAAGGAAGAAGCCTTGGGAGGACCAAGGCTTGGGTAGCTTAGATGATATATTTACGAATTAAACTAAGTTATCTTAGTTAATAAGTTTATAATAATAACACTACAGGCACTACATTTCCCATAGCACCCCAGCATCTTTCCAAAGCTTGAGCAGCTAACGCTTTCAATCAATCAGTTTCTTTCAGTTTTTCTAATTGAGTAATGGACATCCGCAAATATTTAAAAGTACGCCAGCCACACTGCAGACAAGGTAATGTTAGCTCATAGCTATATATTTTAGCCACTTTCACCGTTTAACCTACTGAAAGTACATAATAGACCACTAAAGAAAACCACTCATTAAATTAACAAAGGCATCAGCGACATTAGAATAAAAAAAAAAATATTGCAATTAATAAAAAAAAATAATTTGTTCTTCATTTTTCATCCATGGCAGGATAATGCCCAATTTAGTGTTAAATCATTTAATCTATTTACAGTGGTGCTTGAATGTTTGTGAACCCTTTGGAATGTTCTATATTTCTGCATAAATATGACCTAAAACATCATCAGATTTTCACACAAGTCCTAAAAGTAGATAAAGAGAACCCAGTTAAACAAATGAAACAAAAATATTATACTTAGTCATTTGTTTATTGAGGAAAATGATCCAATATTACATATTAGTGAGTGGCAAAAGTATGTGAACCTTTGCTTTCAGTATCTGGTGTGACCCCCCTGTGCAGCAATAACTGCAACTAAACGTTTCCTGTAACTGTTGATCAGTCCTGCACACCGGCTTGGAGGAATTTTAGCCCATTCCTCCGTACAGAACAGCTTCAGCTCTGGGATGTTGGTGGGTTTTCTCACATTAGCTGCTCCCTTCAGGTTCCAGGTCCTTTCTATTTGGACAACAGGACTTTGATTGGACCATTCCAAAACATTAACTTCATCTTCTTTAACCTTTCTTTGGTAGAACGGACTTGTGTGCTTAGGGTCGTTGTCCTTGCTGCATGACCCACCTTCTCTTGAGATTCCAGTTCATGGACAGATGTCCTGACATTTTCCTTTAGAATTATCTGATATAATTCAGAATTCATTGTTCCATCAATAATGGCAAGCCGTCCTGGCCTAGATGCAGTAAAAACAGGCCCAAACCATAATACTACCACCATCATGTTTCACAGATGGGATAAGTAAAGTTTCTATGCAGTGTTTTGGTCTCATCATCCACAAAACTAATTTGGTCGCATCATCCACAAATACCCTTCCTGGCTGCATGTCCACGTGATCCTTAGCAAAACTACTGATGAGCAACCATGTTTCTTTTTGGAGAGCAGTGGCTTTCTCCTTGCAACCCTGACATGCACACCATTGTTGTTCAGTGTTCTTCTGTTGGTGGACTAATGGACATTAATATTAGCCAATGTGAGAGAGGCCTTCAGTTGCTTAGAAGTTACCCTGGGTCCTTTGTGACCTCACCAACTATGACACGCCTTCCTCTTGCAGTGATCTTTGTTGGTCGACCACTCCCTGGGCAGGGTAACAATGGTCTTGAATTTCCTCCATTTGTACACAATCTGTCTGACCATTGATTGAATGGAGTCCAAACTCTTTAGAGATGGGTTTTGGTAACCTTTTCCAGCCTGATGAGCATCAACAACTCTTTTTTTTCTGAGGTCCTCAGAAATCTCCTTTGTTTGTGCCATGATACACTTCCACAAACGTGTGTTGTGAAGAGCTGACTTTGATAGATCCCTGTTCTTTAAATAAAACAGGGTGCCCACTCACACCTGGTTGTCATCCATTGATTGAAAAACACCTGACTCCTATTCTTTTTTCTTCTTCCAAATTAACTGCTAATCCCAGGGGTTCCACATACTTTTGCCACTCACTAATATGTAATATTGGATCATTTTCCTCAATAAAATAAATGACCAAGTACAATATTTTCGTCTCATTTGTTTAACTGGGGTTTTTTTTATCTCCTTTTAGGACTCCCAGTAGGGCAAAAATTCTAGAAACGCCCCTGGTTGAGTCCTTCTGAGAAAATGTTACTATTCCAAGTGGTGGGTACCAATGGACATGGCACATTTTGTATATAATAAAAAACCAGGGTGCTACCACCCCAGCAAAAAAGCAACATTTTAATTCTTTGCACTTTCAGCTTACCCAGTTTATTATAGAACGACTGTTACAAAATAACGGCTGTTATGTCTGTGATATATTAATTAAAATTTGCCACGGCTACACTTCTAAGCACAGCAAAGCAGGCACTTAAACATGAACACAATATTTTTCTCTGTTGAAACTCTCACTGTTTCAAACTCTCACCAAACTGCCTCTGAAAGCACAGAAACTATTGCGAGGAGCATCTTGGATTGGGTTTCCTTGGTCAAGCAAAGTCCATGGTTAGATGAGAATTATGTGAAGCGTATACAACTGTTGGCTTCTAAAAGCTGATCAAATTCATTCACTAAAGTGATTCATGCTTCACCATCTGAGTAGGTTTGGTGGAACGCAGGAGGGTGCAACAGTTTATTACGATTGTGTCCAACTGTAATCCATGGTAGTGGAGGATTCATGGTCTGAAGCTATTTTTCCTAAGATGTTTTTACCATTTTGCTTCATATGAGTCTCCCTTGAGTTTTAAGTCTCTGCAGTCTGGGTCAGGGATTGAGTCTGTAGTGCGAACATCCAAGTTGAGTCTCAAATCTAGAAACTACTACTACTTAGAGCCAAACAAGCAGCAATGGCTTGGTGGGTAGCACCGTTGCCTCCCAGCAAGAAGGTCCTGGGTTCAATCCCAGGTGGAGCAGCCTGGATCCTTTCTGTGTGGAGTCTGCATGTCCAACCCGTGTCTGTGTGGGTTTACTCCGGGTGCTCTGGTTTCCTCCCACAATCCAAAGACATGTAAGCTGGTGAATTGGAAATACTAAATTGTTTGATACTGGACTTCTACTGATGAAATGTGTGTATCGATGTAACCTAGTTCCTGTCATGATTGTAGTGTCGTGGTTTCTTGACAGAATACATTCTGCTCACTTAATCAAAAATCACACTCAAGCCGAATCAAAGATTCAGTGGAGAAGCAGACAATTTTATTGCAAGCAATAAAGGACAACCGCACATCGCAGCAGCGGTGCGAAGAAGCCAGAGAGCGACAGGTCTCTGGTCCTTATATACAGCTCAGGTTAAAACATTATGTCATGGTTCTTCCTGATTATTAGAATATCTCCTCCCCTGGCTACACCCTTATCTCCACCCTTATTTTCACCCTTCTCTCCCCCCTCTCGAGTCATCGTAACCTTTAGCACAGATTTTCGACCTTTAGCCCAGATTTTATCTTCAGCATTAAATCTCTAATTTCTACATATAAATTGTATTAAATTCTTACATAATTATATTAAATCCAGATCATGTTTAATCTCTGTGACCACGTAAAAGCTTTAAACTAACACTTTAACATCAAAAATATAGTTATTCATCATATGCACTTATAGAATAAAAGGATCTCTTGGAATAAATTTGCTTATTAATCAAATTACAAATGCTTGAGTAATTATACACATGAACATGTGAAATAGCCCAAGTTACTGGAGTTTACAGCAAGTCTCTGTATAAAAAATATCTTACACACACACACATTACCCACACTTCGCAAAACTGGTGACACTTTCGAGGCCAAAGAACATTTTTGTACTTTCTCAGTTAGGCTGAGACGCACGTGCAAAATCATGTCTCAAAGAAACTTAGTCTGAACGAGTGACAATCGCCACAATTAGAAATACAAATATATAAGATGTAAATAATTATATGGGTACAAAAATGTGTGGCTCCCGCAGCCACAAAGGCACGAGTCCAACAAATCCTCAAGAGTAGCCAAGTGTGCTGATATGACATTAAATAAACCAAACAAAACAAACAGTAAAAAATAAATAGGTTGATGAGAGATCCGAAGTAGTGGAGGTTCATTGCTGGGAAGTAGACCAGTTCAGTCCGGATTGAGGTGTTTTTGGCCAAACAGCAAGAGATATTCAGATAGCAAAACGTATACCTGTTTGGAGCTTGGGAGGTGGACGGAGGAAACTAAAAATATAGTCGACTATCATCTGCATAGCAGTGTCGTGAGAAAGCCATGGAATCTAATCACTGAGCAACAGGAAGAACAGAAGCGGACCAAGAGCTGACGCCTGTGGAACACCTGTAGTAATCTTATGAGGCGATAAAAATGCTACCTGATACAGTCGATCTTCTAAGTATGAAGAGAACCAGGCAAGTGCATGGCTCCCAGTGCCCAAGTCAACAAAAGTGGAGATGAGAATGTAACATGCAAATTGTATATTCTCATGAATGAATGTACAGAACAATGCAAATTTCATCTTGTGGGATAATAGGCTATTTTCACTTTTCCTTTCTTATCCTCTTAATCCTGGACAGAGTCATGGGAGAGCTGGTGACTAGCCGGCCACACAGGGCGCTAGGCAGGAACAACCCTAGACCGGTGTCAATTCATCATAGGGCTCAAACAGTCATACACTAGAGCCACTTTGGCGTAAAGACTATCTTATCTTATCTTATAATTAAATACACACACGTCTTTGCAATGAGGATACTTGGGACTGTTCTCGCGCTTTTGTGCAAATCTGTGAAATCTGATTAATAGTATAAGGAAAATAAGAAAAGTGTTTTCTCTTTTTGCAGTGAGATAAACTGCGATACAACACTGCAGGAAAACCGAGGGAGGGAAGGTCCTCTACATTTGTTCATTCCCACCCAGTGATGTCTATATATTTACCCAGACAGATGTGAAGCTGGTGGACAAAGACACAAACACAATTATCTTCAACAGCAGTTTCTATGTGGAAAATCAGCGTAAGAGTACAGACATCATAACTGTATATTAAGTCAGGATGTACTATGGCCATGGAAACGTATTGTTTGTGAATGAAGGTGTACAATAATTCATTATACTAGGATAACGATTCAATAGCTTTGGTCTGAAAGAAAAAGTAACCAAATACCCAATCTAATTTGACCTTGGCTTGAGTCTCAGCAGTGCATTTGACCTGGGCAGGTGCTGCATAGACACAATTGGTGTGTTTGAGAGGGATGGCTGGACATCTATTCATCTCCTTGTCACTGTTTCTATTGACCGAGACACTGACAGGGGAATTGTTGCATGTCCCTCTCTAGGCAGAATCAAACTGAAGAGCAAAACCCAGGACAAATAAATAGTAATTACAAGTGAAAAATTACATGGGGTGGAGATGGTCAGTTCTGACAATTCAGGCTATATGATGTGGTGGACTGGAAAGTTACCTGAAGTTATTATTTTATGTCACCCACTGACTGATCACTTTATTAGGTAAGCCTCGTTGTTTATACACTAACTGTCCATTTCATCAGTTCCACTTACCATATAGAAGCACTTTGTAGTTCTACAACTTTACTGGATATTTTTGGTTGGTGGACTATTTTCAGTCCATCAGTGACACTGAGGTGTTTAAAAACTCCAGCAGGACTGCTGTGTCTGATCTACTCATAAAAGGACAACACACACTAACACACCACCACCATATCAGTGTCACTGCAGTGCTGAGAATGATACACCCAAATAGTACCTGATCTGTGGTGGTCCTGTGGGGGTCCTGATCATTAGAGAAGAGAGTAAAGGGGATGAATAAAGTATGTACAGAATCAAATGGACTACAGTCTGTTATTGGAGAACTACAAAGTGCTTCTATATGGTAAGCGGAACTAATAGAATGGTCAATGATTGGATAAATAAGGTGATTTCTGAGTGCATGTGTAGACAACCCATAAATGACATGTTTTGGCAAGCAGTGTTAATTTTGACAGCAAATTTTGATTTAGTTTTAGTCACAGTCTTTTGACTAAAACGTAATTTGAATTGTTTTTAGTTTTAGTCTAGTTTTAGTCGACTAAATCTACAGTATATTCAGTTGACCAAAATATAAAACGTAAAGGTTGCAATACGTAATTTTTTAAGCATTTCCCTTGAATTATTTAAAATGAATCATATACATGTATGTATACATTAAAGCTGCTAAAACTCAAAATTTCCAACAAAGATCTGCTTCAAACTCGGTGTGGACACTCAAAAGATATTGCAGAATTGAATCAAGTTGGAATAAATGATATATTATGAGATTTATTAAACATGTAAGATCAGATATATGTGCAAGCTCTATATGCATGTATTCATAACTACAGTATAAAATGGAGTTGATAGGTTACCCGAATACTCCTTAAAGATAGTATGAACACTGTTTAGGCAAAGTAAAATATATCCATGTCACGAACTGGAAACATATTTTAATCCGTACTTTATTCGCTGAAATATTGGCTTGAACATAAACCTCGAGTGCGTTTGCAGCGCACTACCGTAATACCGCTAAAATAGGAGCTCGCTCCATTTAGGTGCGGATAGCTTGACCGCAGTTTTGCCTGATGTCGTTTCAAGTTTGTTGTATTTTTACCAGAGATAGTCGCCCCACACAGGCTTACAAAGAGCGTTGTTTTCCCGTGACATTAAATGGGAAATCTGCTCATATATCGACTCTCCTCTTTCTCTCTGGAGTTAACATTGTCCCAGAGGCCACTTGTACAGTCCACCCGAGGTTACATCAAATGTCTGCGTCTTACCACATTGTTTATTAGATCGCTACTCAACTTATTCCACCTTTCCACAAAACTAAATCCGATCTGATTAGATTTACTCTCTGCCAAACATTTTCGTCTTTAGTTTTTACTCGTTGACATAAGTGTCAATCCATTTCGTCCAAGTTTTTGTCGTTTTCATTCATTTTAATTTAGTCATCGTCTTTTCGCTAGAAACAAAAGGGTCGTTGACCTATTCGTCAACGAAATTAACACTGGTGGACACTCATGAGATATTGTAGAATAGAATTAAGTTGGAATAAATGCTATATTATGAGCTTTATTAAATATAAGATCAGAATATCAGGTATACAGCATGTGAATGCTCTATATGCATTTATTCATAATTACTGTATAAAACGGAGTTATGTTATCCGAATACTCCTTAAAAGGTCATATAAAACAATTTTTAGACAAAGTAAAATATATCCACGTCGCCAACTGGAAGTATAGTTCGAAACCCTACTTTATTCAATGAAATACGGGCTTGGACATAATGAAATCAGAGTGTGTTTGCAACGCACTACCGTAATACCGTTAAAATATGAGCTTGCGCCATAGAGGTCTCGTTTTTATTCATCGTCAAAAGTGTCAATTCATTTCGTCCTAGTTTTGGTCGTTTCTCGTTTATTTTAATTTAGCCATAGTCTCGTTTTCGTTAAAGATAAAGGGGTCGTTGACGAAAACTATGACGAAAATTGTTCGCCAACGAAATTAACTCTGTTGGCAAGTTGATAACTTTTAACCGAGGTATATACAGGTCCTTCTCAAAAAATTAGCATATTGTGATAAAGTTAATTCTTTTCCATAATGTAATGATAAAAATTAAACGTTCATATATTTTAGATTCATTGCACACCAACTGAAATATTTCAAGTCTTTTATTGTTTTAATACTGATGATTTTGGCATACAGCTCATGAAAACCCAAAATTCTCACAAAATTAGCCATATCATGAAAAGGTTCTCTAAACGAGCTATTAACCTAATCATCTGAATCAACGAATTAAACTCTAAAACACCTGCAAAAGATTCCTGAGGCTTTTGAAAACTCCCAGCCTGGTTCATTACTCAAAACCGCAATCATGGGTAAGACTGCCGACCTGACTGCTGTCCAGAAGGCCATCATTGACACCCTCAAGCAAGAGGGTAAGACACAGAAAGAAATTTTCTGATCAAATAGGCTGTTCCCAGAGTGCTGTATCAAGGCACCTCAGTGGGAAGTCTGTGGGAAGGAAAAAGTGTGGCAGAAAAACGCTGCACAACGAGAAGAGGTGACCGGACCCTGAGGAGGATTGTGGAGAAGGGCCGATTCCAGACCTTGGGGGACCTGCGGAAGCAGTGGACTGAGTCTGGAGTAGAAACATCCAGAGCCACTGTGCACAGGCGTGTGCAGGAAATGGGCTACAGGTGCTGCATTCCCCAGGTCAAGCCACTTTTTTAACCAGAAACAGCGGCAGAAGCGCCTGACCTGGGCTACAGAGAAGCAGCACTGGGACTGTTGCTCAGTGGTCCAAAGTAACTTTTTTCGGATGAAAGAAAATTTTGCATGTCATTCGGAAATCAAGGTGCCAGAGTCTGGAGGAAATGCCAAAAATGTCTGAAGTCCAGTGTCAAGTACCCACAGTCAGTGATGGTCTGGGGTGCCATGTCAGCTGCTTTTGTTGGTCCCACTGTGTTTTAATGAAGGGCAGGGTCAATGCATCTAGCTATCAGGAGATTTTGGAGCACTTCATGCTTCCATCTGCTGAAGAGCTTTATGGAGATGAAGAGTTCATTTTTCAGCACGACCTGGCACCTGCTCACAGTGCCAAAACCACTGGTAAATGGTTTACTGACCATGGTATTACTGTGCTCAATTGGCCTGCCAACTCTCCTGACCTGAACCCGATAGAGAATCTGTGGGATATTGTGAAGAGAAAGTTGAGAGACGCAAGACCGAACACTCTAGATGAGCTTAAGGCCGCTATCGACGCATCCTGGGCCTCCATAACACGTCAGCAGTGCCACAGGCTGATTGCCTCCATGCCACGCCGCATTGAAGCAGTCATTTCTGCAAAAGGATTCCCGACCAAGTTGACTTTTTTGTATTAAAAACACTTTTCTTTTATTGGTCGGATGAAATATGCTAATTTTGTTGGATAGGAATTTTGGGTTTTCATGAGCTGTATGCCAAAATCATCAGTATTAAAACAATAAAAGACTTGAAATATTTCAGTTGGTGTGCAATGAATCTAAAATATATGAAAGTTTAATTTTTATCATTACATTACGGAAAAGAATTAACTTTATCACAATATGCTAATTTTTTGAGAAGGACCTGTACATTGTAAAGGCATTTAATATCCGAAAATAACTAGGCAAAGTAAACACCACTGCACTATAATGGCACACTTAATTGTATGTTTGTCTTAATGAGTACTGACATGTAATTAATTATACTCACATGTCAATTTTCACATTTCTCAAGTTCTGCTGGATCCCCCATCCAATGTATATCTGAACCACACTGGAGAGCCGGGGCGAATTCTGGTTAGGTGGCAAGTACCATCAGACTTCGTAAATGATGTTCAGTATGAGCTACGTCACTTCTCAAATGGATACAATGCACAGGATACGATAATAAATGTAAGTTAAAAACAGACAGTTTTTTCAAAATCACATGCTTAGAAATGTGTTAAACTATATAATGACAATATAATGCACACATGTTCCTCTTTGTAGATGAAACCCCTTGCACAACAAAAGCTTGAGTTCTTGCTCACCTTGGTCCCAGGACAGATATACACAGTGCAGTTGAGGCTTAAGCCTGATGGCATGTACCAAGGGTACTGGAGTGACTGGTCTGCTCCAGTTAGAGCCATTGTACCTCAGTCAGCAGGTGAGATGAATGGTGTAACTTTCTAGATAATTAATATAAGGTTCAATAAATAATAATGCAGCTTTTTATTGTAGGGTTCATTATACATAACCATGACCAGTTCCCGCTACCTGTGGGACTGTGGTGGCCTAGCGGTTAAAGTACTGGACTCTGGACCTTAAGTCCAGTAAGATCCAGGTTCCTAGTTACATGTATTTACGTTGCACTGATACCTAAATGGTCTACAGATAAACCAAGCAAGTGAGAGTTAGGTACTAAACCGACACAATTTAAATTCTAGTTCAAGTTTAGACCCCAAATGAGCAGCTACAGGTCAGGTCAAATATATTTATTAAATTAGCAATTTACCGGTAGTTATATAATTACAACTGAACATTGTCTCAAAGCAGCTTTATAACTATCTAGGCCCACAGCCCTAATTGAGCAAAACTAGGGCAATAGTGTCTAAGAAAAAACCTTCTAAATGTTAGCAATACCTTGGGAGGACCAAGAGTCAAAAATGAACCTGAAGAATTAAAGTTAGCTAATAAAATTTTTTATATAGTAGTAGTTTAAATACACAGAAGCTAAATATAAAAATTAAAAGAAAGAACACATTTAAAGGAAAAAATGTTAAATAAAATCAAATGTAATAATATATAAACTATAATAAACTGAATAGAAAAAAATATTATGAAGATAAAATAGTATAATATATAAATACAATATTGCAGTAAAATAGAGAATATAAAACTATAGCAATAAAATACAATATGACATGATAAATGAAATAATAAATGGTGACAGTGGTTAAGTAGCCCAGGACCAGGGGACTACGTCATCACTTCCTCCAGATACATAAATAAAGCTAATTATAATGAATTAATGAATTCTGTAGATACATCAGAGAAAACATGAAGTGGCAAATATATTTTAAAACTATATTTGCATTTAAAACAATAACATGTATGTTCCTATTTAGTTTACAATTTCTTATTTGAACAATGTACTTGTCATAAGGGGGCACCCCTGGTCTGCAACAGACTGAGCTTCTTGACCTGAAACTTGAACGGAGAAAGCCCCTGGCAAGAATGAACACAGACATGCAGTGGGGCAAAAAAGCATTTAGTCACCCACTGATTGTGCAAGTTCTCCTACTTAGAAAGATGAGAAGGGTCTGTGATTTTCATCATAGGTACACTTCAACTATAAAAAAAATCCAGGAAATCACATTGTAGGATTTTTAAAGAATTCAATTGTAAATCATGATGGAAAATAAATATTTGGTCACCCACAAACAAGCAAGAGTTCTGGCTCTCACAGACCTGTAACTTCTTCTGTAAGAAGCTCTTCTGTCCTCCACTTGTTACCTGTATTATTGGCACCTGCTTGACCTCGTTATCTGTATAAAAGACACCTGTCCACAGCCTCAAGCAGTCAGACTCCAAACTCAAGAAAAAGGGCTGTCGAAGAACACCAGGAAGAAAATTGTAGACCTGCACCAGGCTGGGAAGAGTGACTCTACAATAGGCAAGCAGGTTGGTGTGAATAAATCGACTCTGGGAGCAATTGTAAGAAAATGGAAGACATACAAGACCATTGATAATCTCCCTCAATCTGGGGCCCCACGCAAGATCTCATCCCGTGGGGTCAAAATGATCATGAGAACGGCGAGCAAAACTCCCAGAACTACACGGAGGGACCTGATGAATGACCTGCAGAGAGCTGGGACCAAAGTAACAAAGCTACCATCAGTAACACACTATACCGAGAGGGACTCAGATCCTGCAGTGCCAGGCGTGTCCCCCTGCTTAAGCCAGTACATGTCCAGGCTCGTCTGAAGTTTGCCAGAGAGCATATGGATGACCCAGAAGAGGATTGGGAGAATATCATGTCGTATAATTTCAGTCCTTTTTTGGTAAAAACTCAATTTCTCGTGTTTGGAGGAAGAATCAAAGTTTGGAGTTGCATCTCAAGAACACCATACCTACTGTGAAGCATGGGGGTGGAAACATCATGCTTTGGGGCTGTTTTTCTGCAAAGGGGACAGGATGACTGATCCGTGTTAAGGGAAGAATGAATGGGGCCATGTATTGTGAGATTTTAAGCCAAAACCTCCTTCCATCAGTGAGAGCATTGAAGATGGAATGTGGCTGGGTCTTCCAGCATGACAATGATCTCAAACACACCGCTCGGGCAATTAAGGAGTGGCTCTGTAAAAACCATTTCAAGGTCCTGGAGTGGCCTAGCCAGTCTCCAGACCTCAACCCCATAGAAAATTTGTGGAGGGAGTTGAAAGTCCGTGTTGACCAGCAACAGCCCCAAAACGTCACTGCTCTAGAGGAGATCTGCATGGAGGAATGGGCCAAAATACCAGCTACAGTGTGTGCAAACCTGGTGAAGACTTACAGGAAACATTTGACCTCTGTCATTGCAAACAAAGGTTATGTTACAAAGTAGTGAGTTGAACGTTTGTTATTGACCAAACACTTATTTTCCACCATAATTTACATTTAAATCCTTTAAAGATCCTACAATGTGATTTCCTGGATTTTTTTTTCTCATTTTGTCTTTCATAGTTGAAGTGTACCTATGATGAAAATTACAGACCTCTCTCATCTTTCTAAGTAGGAGAACTTGCACAATCAGTGGCTGACTAAATACTTTTTTGTACCACTGTAGGTGAACAGAGGGCACTGGAACTCAAACCTGACTTGGGCTGAAACCGATGTTGAGTTGGCCATTGGGCACGCAGATGGAACTTGATTCAACCTCACACCGGCATCTACTGGCACTGGCACTACTGGCCACTGGTTTCCGATGCCGACACTCCCCCTACAAGGAAATCACTTGCTTATGATCAACGCCAACCTGTTTCACTGGAAAGGACTTCCCAATTCATGTCTGTGTCTAGGGTATTGGCTCTACGTCGGTCAATGGCAGATCGGACCGTGGTGGCTTAGTGGTTAAGGTACAGGACTGTGAACCAGAAGATCCAGAGTTCAAATTCCACCTCCATCAAGCTGCTACTGTTGGATCCTTGAGCAAGAAATTTAACCCCCAATTGCTAAGATTGCATCAGTTATAAATCGCCCTGGATAATTGCATTTGCTAAATGCCTAAATGCCTAAATCTAAAATGCAGCAGTAGGTTGAATGCCAGTTCCACCTGCACGTCTCCCTCTCGGCAGCGTCCCAGGTCTGAGTTTTGGTGCCCTCTGTTTGTCTGTGTTCTGTCTTGCCAGGGGCTTCCACCTCCCAAGTTACAGAATTCCTTTGGGTCAAGTGGAGATGGATCTGTGGTAATGGGTGCCAATGTGGAATGTTTTATTCTTGTATTCATATATATATATATATATGTCAACAACAGGACCCAAACATTTCAAACTTGGGTTTGTCACTCCATAATACTCTTTTCCACTGAACTTTATTCCTATCTTTGTGAGCTTTAGCATATCGTAGCCTTTTCACCCTGTTTCCTTCTTTCTTGTCTGCTACCCTTCCAAAAAGACCATTCCTGATTAAGCTTCTTCATACTGTAGAACGGTCAACTTGGCATTCTGATGAGGCTTCCTGATACTGGTATTGCTCAAGTGTAAGGGGCGGTCACACTAAATACTGTAACCTATAGAAGCTGTTTTCCAGATTTTATTATTTTTTAACTGCATACAAATTTCCTGTGTTTTCTGGTTGTATTTTAATAAAGAGACGGAGAAATAATTATATATGGTCATTAAACCATTGCTAAAGCAATGGTATATCTAGTATAACATCCTAAAACTTTTGTACAGTATAATAGTGAAGTTATTTAAGTTTATTATTTATTATGATTCATGTGTGTGAAACTGAGCAAAATACATCTATGCTGGAGTTTGTAATGGACTTACTGTTATTTTTGTAGATGACATTGAATTACAGTGCCACACTCCTGACCTGCAGCATGTCCAGTGTCTGTGGAAGGATGGGCCATATAAGGATCTGAAGCTACATTACAGACAGAAAAACAGGTTGACCTATGACTTCTTCTTGAATATCTGTATAAAGAAACATGTCTTACTGTTCACACTGTACTCTACATCGAGCACGTCCGTAATTACAAGGAAGCCCTTATTGCAGCTCAGTCTTCCTGTTATTCTGCTGTTATAAATAATAACAACTTAAGTCCTAAAACCCCTTTCAGGAAAAAAAAAAAAAAAAAAAAAAAAAACCTTTCTCATTAGCGATGCCCAGTACCTCTGAAGAGTGTCAAGCTTTCCAACACATCAGACCAAAGTTTGTAAAATATACCACCATTTCCCCGCCTTGTACCAGCCCCCCTCCCATGATGTTCACTAGCTTCAGTATGACAGATCACCTTTCTATTTCATAATAATCAATCTGTCTACCGCTTCCTTTGTTTGACCCTTCTCCTGCCATCCTCCTGAAGGCTTGTGTATCTGTCATTTCTTCTCCTAAATCACATACATGCTTATCGTCTGGCTCTGTCCCATCTGTCCTTAAAATAGCTGCAGTCATACCTATTCTAAAGAAACCTGGCCTTGATTTAACAGGCTTTCAGCCCCCAAGTTACAGAACTCATTGCCCCAAACTCTTCATGTCTGTATTACGGATTCCTCTTCAAGTCTCTTCTGAAGACCTTTCTTTTCAAACTCTTTTTTTCCCTTCCTGTGAATTATCTTGTTTGTGTGTGCTGGCATGTTTCTGTAAGGTGAACCTGAGGTTGTAAAAAGTGTTATATAAGCCATATTATTATTATTATAGCAAGAAAACACCAGCTGATTATGTCTCGTGTTTTAGAGGTATTTGGGGAAGCTGGAAGATTTGTAACAGCTCTGGGGCTCAGTGTATCTTCTGTGGGGAGGAGGAGACCATGTTTCACGTTTACCTTACAGCCCATTTCAAGCTCTTCAGCCAAACCTTTTACATGGACAAGTTCCTAATGAACAACAGCAGTAAGTATAAGGGCCATTTCTCATAAACATGAACCCAACATCTATTCACCACACATGAACGTCTTCCACATTCTGTTTCTCCATTTAGCTGAAACATACTGTATACACTCTTTTGTAAGAATTTGAATTTTAGACAGATCATTGGGACACAAAAGTTAATTAACCAGTAAGCAGTCATTAGTTACAGCTGCAAGACTTTAGGATATGTTACGATCAGCTTTGCAAATCTGGATCCTGAAATTTTTGTCCATTCTTCCTGGCAAATTTGCTTGAACTCTGTCAGATTCGTTGGAGCCTGTTGGTTTTTTTCAAGTCTTACCGCAGATTCTCAGTCGGTTTGAGGTCTGGCCTTTGACTTTCTTTTTCATAAATAATCATTCTGTCTACCTCTTCCTTTGCTTGGCCCTTCTCCTACAGTCCATCTCTCACTTCTTCTCCTAAATCACATTTAATAAATACATGCTTATTGCTGGCTCTGTCCCATCTGCCCTTACAATAGCTGCAGTCACACCTATTCTAGAGAAACCTGGCCTTGATTCAACAGGCCTTGCAAATTACAGCCAAACTCCCGCCTCCCTTTCCTAGCTGAAGGAATGGAAAATGTAGTAGCAGCCCAACACCAAACAATTCTCGTAGACAGTAAACACAGCCAGCCTTTCCAGTCAGCTTTCTGTCCTGAATCCGCTTTATTAAAATGTATTATGTATTAAAGTAATTGACCTACTACTTGACACTGATAATGGCACCATTAACATTAAATTTCATTTACAACATTTAGCACACGCTCTTACCCAGAGCGACTTACAGTACAACTGATACAATCCAATCAACTGTGGGTTAAGAGCCTTGCTCAAGGACCCAACACAGTGGCAAGCTTTACCAAGGTGGGATTTGAGCCCTGTACCTTCTGGACCAAAGTTCCCTGTACCCTTTAACCACTGAACCAGAAATATGTTTTTTGGATGTCTGCACTATGTCCCCGTGTGGGTTTACCTCAGGTACTCTGGCATTTTGGCAAAATTTTCTTCTTGCCACTCTTCAATAAAGCCAAGTTTTGTGGAGCGTTCGGGAAATAGTTGTCCTGTGCACAACTTTTCCCATTACAGCTGCAAATCTCTTCGGCTTCTTCAGAGTCTCTTGGTTGCTTCTGATTATTATTCTTGACGTAGTACTTGAGTCTCTCCCCACCCATCACCATCAACATTACAGATCCAGTAAAACATGTGCTACAAGACTAAAAACCAGTTTCTATCCCTGTATATATAAATATGATCATACTTTTAAATGATTAAAATCACACCAATTTTCTCACAACAACTGTGACTAATCGCATTTATTCTTACTCATACATGGCAGTACATAAATATTTTTGTTTTTAAAAAGATAAATATAGCTGCAGTACGATGCAAAAGTCTCAGGTCACCATTAGATTTATTATTTTAGCAATGGTATAATGACCACATAAAACAATGTCGATGATTGGACCTAAAAACTCAAACTTGAATTCGTCACTCCATAATACTCTTTTCCACTGATCTTCATTGAAAATTGTGTGAGCTTTATCATATCTTAGTCTTTTCTCCGTGTTCCTCTTCCTCTTTAGTCATTTCTTGGCTGCTACCCTTAAAGACTTAAGTCACTTACTTCACTCTAGCTGTTATTTATGATTTTTGCCTATAAATTTCCTGTATTTTCTGGTTGTATTCTAATAAAGAGACTGAGAAATAATTATAAATGGTCATTATACCATTGCTAATCTACTGGTGGCCTAAAACTTTTGCACAGTAATGTATATGACTGGAAAATATAAGCATCAGGAGAATGCATCTATTACTTGAAATAAACAAAAAACACGATAGTGAATACCAGAATGATACCTTTTTAAGGCAAAGTATTAATTTCATTAGGTACTATTATTAGAACCAGCATGTGCAAGCAGTTATCTTGTGGGCCAGGCATGCTATCAAACTGTGCAGTTACACTGGATTATGCAGCGGAACTTGCTGTCACACAGTAATGGGCATAGACATTTAAGGACGTGTCCAAAATAGTTTACACGTCTGATGTGTACAGGTTTTTAGTACTATATTTGGTATGTATAATATAGGGATTAGCAGTTAGGGGACCATATCAGACACAGCTCATATGTATAAGCATAAGACACTTGAACACATTATTAATGTGTGTTTGACAGCCAAAATTAATACCAGATAAAATGGTCAAAGATGGTAGGTGGACCTAATAAAAACCTGGAAACAGTGTATACACAAAACATGTACTGTATAAGCTCTATACTATCTTAGGAGGGTATTGCCTGTATATGGAGTATTTAAATATAGTTACACCACAGCATATGATAAGAGTTTTATGCGTTTTGATGTTAGTTACTTTAGTATTTATCATAGACTCAAGTATTTTTTCATATAATTAGTTAAGACAGAGGCTCCAATTGGGCTGAAGGAAGAACATGAAGAAGGAAGGCTTTGTCTGAGATGGAACTGCCCACTTCCACAAATATCCCAGTACATGATGTATCAGGTCCGGTACCAGCTCCAAGGAGAGACCGAGTGGAAGGTGAGGGCAAAAGCAATAAACCCATGTTACTCAGCATAATTAAACATTGTTAAATAGTGTTGTACTGTAGCCAAGAGCACTAGAGCCAGAGTCAGAATCAAGAC
This sequence comes from Ancistrus triradiatus, assembly GCA_025084515.1. Taxonomy (NCBI): domain Eukaryota; kingdom Metazoa; phylum Chordata; class Actinopteri; order Siluriformes; family Loricariidae; genus Ancistrus; species Ancistrus triradiatus. Next base: position 70,861 of record JAJAGP010003026.1, read on the forward strand.
CAAGACCGGGACATATCGAGTCCGAGTCAAGACCAAGACTTTTAGTAGTCAAGTCCGAGTCAAGACCAAGACTGGAGGTGGCAGAGACTGAGACGAGAACCAGATCGGAGATATATATTAGTTTGTTATTCACTTTACATTCATTACACATTACTTTATATAACTATTAATAAACAATATTTTTTCATCTTAGATTTAGTCAAGTGTAATATTCAATTATATATAGCCTAAAATTATTATTAATTATTATAATAGTATAGTCTTAGTGAAACAAAGGCAATGTAACTTTTTGGAAGTGTTATGGTTCACCATTATAAAAACCAGCGAACCATGAAAACAAAAGTAAAAAGGGTTTTAGGACCCAATCGCAGTCAGCTCCAGATGGAAATCTGGAACCAACATAAAAATTAAATAGAAGAAAATAAAAGAAATAACAAAAGGAAAAACTCAGTAGCTGAGAACCCTAGACAGACGTGTGGGTGACAACTAAATAAACCCAACGCGCCACTGGATCAGCAATGAAGAAAAAGAAAGGGATAAAGAAAAGACGAGGCTGAATAGACAACAGCGCAGCGTCTTTTCAAAATGCTATTGCATGGGGGCGCTACTTCCACCGATTGAAGGCGCAAGAGGAAGAAGGCGGGGCCTCCTCAAAACTGCAGAGGAAGTCGGCAACCATGGGTGCTAGCTCTACGCTTGCCCTACTCTATAAATTATGCCCTGACGGTTACTGGGCAGCCTCCTCACTGCCCATTGCTGATGATCTACAAATCACCAGCTACCTCTTTCCCTGACAGCAGATGCGCATGTGAAACAGCCATGTGAGAGCCAGGAAAGTCCGAGAACATGACACTTGTGCGCATGGCGCCAAACGAGTTCTCCAGCGTCACAATCCAGGGTCAACGTGACTCCTTTTAGGAAGCAAATGATGACCACACAATGTCAACTGAATATAGCCGACATGCAAACACCACTTCAAAGTCATTTTCTAACAATAAAACTCTTTACTCTGTCAGTTCTTTACAGTGGAAACCCCTAAGGCCTACACTTGTCTGGATGTTCAAGCAAGTGGTCAGTATGCCATCCAAATTAAAGCTATGCCCAGTGGATCATTGTACAGTGGACAATGGAGTGCTTGGTCCAAACCTCTCATGTGCTCAAAAACAACACTCTTCAACACAGGTACTCCACCTTTTTTCATATGACCCAGTAAATCACAAGCATTGTGAGTGTATTACTGGATAAAATGCTTACCTGCATTTTACGCCCATACAGGGTTGCTGTTTATTGCAGGTGCCTCAGTTGTCCTGCTCATACTTAGCATTGTGGTCATCTCGTACTTTCCCAGATATGTGAGGTAAGTTCATAGTGCTGATGTCTCACAAGAGTTGTGTTTGGAGTTGTGGTATATTCTCCTTGTGTCCACATGGGCTCCATCTGAGTACTGCTCACCAAATCATGTCAGTAAGGTTCAATTTCTATTCAGTGTTTCCATGAAAAGGCTAAAAAGTGGTCACTGAAGTTGAATGAGAACATTTAATAATCAATAAATTACATAAATAATGAAGATGTTCTAAAGTGGCAAACGGTTGTTTGTAATAGTATGTGTTACATTTGCTATCTTTGTCCATCAGTAAGGTGAAGGAGTTTCTATGGCCACCAGTCCCAAACCTTAATAACATGCTGGACAGCTTTCTGAAAGACATCAATGGGCAACATTGGGTAAGATCATGGCATAGTCACAAATTAGGGATGCACCAATAATGTTTAATTGGCTATTTAGTGTTAAGCAATTAGGGTATCAAACAGTTAACTTGTTAGTATAAATTATTGGAAAATAAGATCCCTGGACAAAAATGTGTGTTTACCTTGCGTGTTTAAGGAGGTAGTAACTTCAGGTTCCTGCAGATGCCGTTGTATGAGGATGATCAGGCTATAAAAACTCGCTGATGTGCGACGGGATTCATAGCTTGAGAAGAGATGGTACAGTGCAGTGAATATCTTGTTCGATGTGTGGAAAAAGGGTCACAAAGAAGATGTTAATGATTGAAAATGACTGGTCTTCGATGAGCAACACCTAGCATCATTCACAGGCAGAAACGAGATTCATCTGACCAGATAACATGTTTCCAGTCATGAACGTCCCATTTTTGTGCCTTTTTCCCACTGTAACCAGGCAAATTTGAGAGCAGAAGTGAAGAAAAGCCTCTTGCATGCAACTCTGCTCCATGTGTTCATGATATGCAGTTCCCTGTGGAGTGTTCTTTCAGCAGTTGGTTGTGAAGGACCTGCACTGACTTGTAGAAGCAATAATCTGTGAAATACGCCACAATCCCTGTCCGTCAGTTTTGTCTTTCGTGCCACATTTCAGACGAGAATTTCCTGGAGACTGGGATTTTTGCCGCTGGTAGACCCGTAGGACAGTATGCTTCAAAACACCTACAAATTCAGCTACTTCCATCACACTATGGCAATCACTCCTTTTTGCCAATCATTAACATCTTCTTAATTTTCTATTAATCCCATTGAACACCCCGCAGGTATTTATAGCCTGATCATCCTTGTGCAACACCATCTGCAGGAGCCTGAAATTACAACCACCTTATACACGCAAGGTGACTAATTCTTTTGTCCAGGGTGCTTATCTAAACAGTTACCCTTTTGTTTTGCCCAACTTCCATATTAACATGCAACAGTGAAGAAGCTACATCTTAGAATTTATTCCAGTGTCAAATGTAAGGGTACTTTCCCATTCACATATGCTTCAGTTTATTCATGCTATTTTAGTAAGAACAATGACAGTTATAAATTATACGAGGTTCACTTGAGAGAAAATAAAATACAGGCATTTGGTAGCAATAAATTAACAACTTATATGCCACGGCCATTTATATAGAGGCATGAACTGAGCCACTCTGGTTCAATCGCTGCCGCTGGTACCTTTGAAAATTTTGGTTGAACATTGTTTCTCAGATAGGTGCTTAGGATGGTCTAATTTGCCAGAGGCTCCTAAGTCTCAGTGCTCCTCAGGGTCAGGGCTCATTACATAAACTTTGTCTTCATAACATTAGCTACAGGTATGCGGCGTTTAATGCTCACATTACGTTGTGTGAAACAGGACATTGAACAAAATGGACGTAGACTGGACATTACCAGTCACTCAGTAGTTTAGATATTTTCCACAGTGTTTAATTTAAACAATAAAACTTGAAACACTTAACGAAAACGAGAGTAACTGTTTTCTGTCAACTGGTGTCGCAAGGGTCATACTAGTTTTCTGTCATTCAGATGTGAATTAAATGTATATTAGACAGATTTTTAAGAGATTCTCAAGATCTCGGCTGGATGGACCTTAAACAGCGTGTACCTGTCTCTGTACAAGTTACAACAGCTATATTTGAGAGTATTCTTTGAAGACATCCAGAGCTCATGTTCTGATCAAAATACTTTAGGGTCCGTTAATGAGTTGATTGAGGTGTAGTTTGATGTCCTCTAAGTGAGAATATAACAGAGTGCAATGTTTACCAACTGCCAGCACAAGCAAAACATAAAAGAAAAATGACCGGACCACAGTGTGAGCAGAACTTTTATGAAATTCCATGCATTTCCCCAAATAGTCCTGCTATTGCCTAGTCTTCAGGTCAGCCATGAAATTACTTACAAGCCACTGGAGAGTGAAACCCACTTGTAAACACTGCACAGTTAATGAAATTAATAGGCACTGCTGACTCACTAGACTCATCCGGTATCACACTTTATCGGATGCTGGTATGGAAACATATTTTGCGAGAATGAGATCTTGGGTATAGTATTGACTGTGGGACTGTGGTAGCCTAGTGACTATGGACCAGAAGGTCCAGGGTTCAAATCCCACCTCTGCCAAGCTGCCACTGTTGGGTCCTTGAGCAAGACCCTTAACCCACAATTGCTTGTATTGTAAGACTGTATCAATTGTAAGTCGCTCTGGATAAGGGCGTCTGCTAAATGCTGTAAATGTATTGGTCCTGATGGATCCCCATGAGGAATAACCTACTACCATATTTAACTGTTAGAGTGGACACCAGTTGTGACAATGCCCTATGATAAAAATAAATGCTGACACATTGTGCAAACATTAAACATTTCCCTTTACACAGTTACTGTACTTTGGCAATAAATACCCAAAATAGATCAACTATTCTATATCTTAAATGAATGACACTGTGCTATCAATCTAGGAGCCCAACATCAGCAACAAGCTTTGTGACGATGACATCCCAGCCTCTGTGGTGGAGATCATGTCGGAAAAGGAGGTTCAGGTCATTAGCAAACCCACTAACAGTCATATGTCACGTCAAAGCTTCTTGGCTGGGGACAGTAATGGTGAGAATACCGTTGACGTTCTGGTGATGAGCAGGGAGTACGTGACTTTAAAGGCCAACGATGCCCCATCCGGCCTGACTGGGAACGACTATGTGTTCGCACTGAATGGCCAGCTTGGGGAACTCTACTCTGTCCCTTCTCACTGTTCAGCTTTGTTCCCAGGCTCCACCAACAGCATTCTGAACCAATCCTACCTGCAGGCTGAGATTAAGGGCATTCATATGTCAAGTAGCCATTACACCAACCTGGAGAATGCAGTTACAGGTAAAAGTAAAGAGCAGGCATCGGGGTAGAAGGACAAAACTGTAAAATGTGTTAAAATCTCACTATTGTTGGAAGCAATAAGTGACACAACCAAAATTGCTGTGCATCTCTGAACGCAGTGTGAATATGCTTAGTTGGTTCCTTACTTGTGGTTTGGTAGTCGCTGAGACTGTAAAAAACATTTCAGCAAATATTAACCTCAAAGTGCAAATCATACTGCTTACACAAGCTACGCAAAGGTCCACCACAAAGAGTTAACAGAACTAAGTAAACAAGCATTGTAAATCTTTTTGTAATAATATAAATAAGTTATGATCTTCTTTGGAGACATATTTCTTCTTCCAAGCCTCTGTGTTTTTGCTCACTGCATTTCCAGACTATTACATTTGTATCGTGTGCAATCACTTAACGAAGATTATGCTATGGAAAATGTATTGTAATGTATTGTAATTTCTGCATTAATATCCTCTTTTGGCTGCTCATGTTAGGGGTGTTTTTCATATACGTACCACATTTTCATTAAAATCACCAGTAAAACTAGTGTTTATTATTTATTGCTGACATCATGTCCACATAGTCAATTAAATGGTTGATTTTATTTTATTTTATTTTTAAAGCACGTTTTAACCACCTTTTTTAACACCTCCCCCAGACACGGCCATGTGTCCCGTGTCTCAAACCCTGGTCCTGTAGTGGTGGGCTGTACCACCTACAGTGGTGCTTGAAAGTTTGTGAACCCTTTAGAATTTTCTATATTTCTGCATAAATATGACCTAAAACATCATCAGACTTTCACACAAGTCCTAAAACTAGATAAAGAGAACGCAGTTACACAAATGAGACAAAAATATCATACTTGCAAGTCATCAACTGACATCATCTCACCAAATTAGCATGCGCATTGACAGTGACGTTTATTTATGAATGACAAATGCGTAGCACCTTCTTCATTAAGCCGAGAAGGTGTAGACAGATATGGGCCAGCCCCCGTAGTGAAAATCATAATCTGACTGGTCAGATATCTTGTAATTTTGTTAATAGGGTCACATTACAGAAGCCTTCAAAATATTAACAGAAGCGATATACAAACATGTAGACAGAAGCCGTTCTAATGAGCAGTTTTGATTTGACAGTACCAATCTCAGTAGCATTTGAATTGGTTGATTTTGTTTATTTTACTTACATTTACATAATTTAGCAGACGCCCTTATCCAGAGCGACTTACAATTGGTACAGTCTTACAGTCCAAGCAATTGTGGGTTAAGGGTCTTGCTCAAGGACCCAACAGTGGCAGCTTGGCAGAGGTGGGATTTGAACCCTGGACCTTCTGGTTCAGAGTCTAGTACCTTAACCGCTAGGCTACCACAGTACTTTAGTCATATTTATATAGTGTATTTTACATACCTGTTTGTTACCCCCTTCTATTAAGGGTTAGAAAGGCCTGACTGCACACCACTGGTTCAACAATGTAATTTTTAAAGAGGAGAGTTCATGACTGGGAAGGAAAGAAAAAGAAAGAAAATACACTATATGGGTTTTGGTGGGGCTGGCCTGTGTGTTTGTTATTAAGAGGTGAGTAGAGCAGCAAAATTCATACTTTTTAAAACATATCAAGTACTTAATAATGACTTAATAAGAGTAAAGGATCTCCTGTAATATGTTACAATCATCTCACATACAAATGTACTGCAATATCTTAAAATAAATTAAAGAAAGAAAGAAAAAAGCCATTGCATAATAAATAAAGCCAAAACTATTAAACATAATAGTGCCACCCCCATTCTGAGGATCATCCATAACAAGACTGTTTGCCACAATCCCACAATATGCATGTACTGAATGACTAACATATGTGAAGTTAATCATCCTGCTTTCTCAACCTTTGCTTTGACTGCTTGGTTCCCATGGACTAAATTTACAGTGGTTACAGAAAATCATCATACGTTGTGGAAGTACTTTACCTTTTGTCACATTACAACTTGAAAATGAAAATACATGAAATGTAACTTTAAAAAAATAAAGATAAACTCACCAATTTGGGTGAATATTTATGACAGCTTCGATCTCTGAGTCATACACAGCATAAGAAACAGCGGGAACTAACGACACCCTGTGGATATGTAAGATATGTAAGGAATTATAGCTAAATGCAGTCATTACTGCTCTCGCACGTAAAACGAAAAAAAACAAAGAAAGAAGGAAAAAAAACAAACGTCCGTGCATATTTATTAGAAGTAGTCATGTACTATAAAGATACATTACTATAGCTAGGCAAACTGCGAGCAGAGTAATCATGAATAGCAAACAATTCCCACTGTAGTATGAAAGCAAAACTAGCATGACAGCAGGCAAAGGTTTTTTTCCTCCCCATTTAGCCTTAACATGTACACACATTTTGTGGGCTACAAACAATGCAAATGTATAAAGGCTCTATTCTAATATCAGACAAACGAACAAGCACAAGTTTGTATTTCTATCATTTCCAATGACATATTACTGTAGCTAATTAATTATACAGCTATACCTGGGTGGCACAAGCAGTTAGCACAGGCGCCTCACAGCTCCAAAGATCCCTGGTTCCTTCCTGACCTTGGACTCCACCTGTTTGGAGTTTGCATGTGCTTCCTGTGTCCAGGGTCTCCAGGCTCCTACCACATTCCAAAGACATGCATTAGGTTAACTGGTTAATTGCCCCAGTGCAGCTGTGTCTGACTAGTACCCATAGAACCTTGTTCCAGTCGTGATTAGCCATAGAAGCTGATGCAATGTTAAATAAACAAACACCTATACCTAACCTTAAGGTAACCTAATGGAAATCTTTTGGCTTTGTATAGAAGTAATTATGTTTGCATTGCTTTACAGTGAAACAGTGATTAGTGGGCACATGCTTGGGACTGTGGTGACTTGGCCGTTACAGTATTGGACTGTGGCCCAGAAGCTCCAAGATTCATATTCCACCTCTGCCAAACTGCGACTGTAGGGTCCTTAAGCAAGACACTTTACCCACAATAGACTGGAAAATTAGCATATTTCATCCGACCAATAAAAGAAAAGTGTTTTTAATACAAAAAAAGTCAACCTTCAGATTATTATGTTCAGTTATGCACTCAATACTTGGTCGGGAATCCTTTTGCAGAAATGACTGCTTCAATGCGGCGTGGCATGAGGCAATCCAGCGCCTGTGGCACTGCTGAGGTGTTATGGAGACCCGGGGGGATGCTTCGATATAGCGGCCTTAAGCTCACCCAGAGTGTTGGTCTTGCGTCTCTCAACTTTCTCTTCACAATATCCCACAGATTCTCTATTGGGTTCAGGTCAGGAGAGTTGGCAGGCCAATTGAGCACAGTAATACCATGGTCAGTAAACCATTTACCAGTGGTTTTGGCACTGTGAGCAGGTGCCAGGTCGTGCTGAAAAATGAACTCTTCATCTCCATAAAGCTCTTCAGCAGATGGAAGCATGAAGTGCTCCAAAATCTCCTGATAGCTAGATGCATTGACCCTGCCCTTGATAAAACACAGTGGACAAACATCAGCACCTGACATGGCACCCCAGACCATCACTGACTGTGGGTACTTGACACTGGACTTCAGACATTTTGGCATTTCCTTCTCCCCAGTCTTCCTCCAGACTCTGGCACCTTTCCGAATGACATGCAAAATTTGCTTGCATCCAAAAAAAGTACTTTGGACCACTGAGCAACAGTCCAGTGCTGCTTCTCTGTGCCCAGGTCAGGCGCTTCTGCCGCCGTTTCTGGTTCAAAAGTGGCTTGACCTGGGGAATGCGGCACCTGTAGCCCATTTCCTGCACACGCCTGTGCACGGTGGCTCTGGAATCGGCCCTTCTCCACAATCCTCCTCAGGGTCCGGTCACCTCTTCTCGTTGTGCAGCGTTTTCTGCCACACTTTTTCCTTCCCACAGACTTCCCACTAAGGTGCCTTGATACAGCACTCTGGGAACAGCCTATTCGTTCAGAAATTTCTTTCTGTGTCTTACCCTCTTGCTTGAGGGTGTCAATGATGGCCTTCTGGACAGCAGTCAGGTCGGCAGTCTTACCCATGATTGCGGTTTTGAGTAATGAACCAGGCTGGGAGTTTTCAAAAGCCTCAGGAATCTTTTGCAGTTAATTCGTTGATTCAGATGATTAGGTTAATAGCTCGTTTAGACAACCTTTTCATGATATGCTAATTTTGTGAGATTTTGTGAGGGTTTTCATGAGCTGTATGCCAAAATCATCAGTATTAAAACAATAAAAGACTTGAAATATTTCAGTTGGTGTGCAATGAAATATATGAAAGTTTAATTTTTATCATTACATTACGGAAAAGAATTAACTTTATCACAATATGCTAATTTTTTGAGAAGGACCTGTATATACCTCGGTTAAAAGTTATCAACTTGCCAACAGAGTTAATTTCGTTGACGAACAATTTTAGTCATAGTTTTCGTCAACGACCCCTTTATCTTTAACGAAAACGACATATATATATATATATATATATATATGCACGCTGCAGTTCCATAGTGACTGTCAGGGACTTCAGACCCCATAAAAATATAAAACACTACGCCCCTAAAAAGTCGGTCACAGGTCCTAAGAATCATCTTAACCCCCATATGGCACCCCTGATAACATATGACATAGAAGTAAACACCACAAATACTTTTCATATATTGTTCAAAAGCTTTATTAGGTTCTACAACAATAACACTAAAACAATTATTATAAAACGTGAACTAATTCAATCCACACACAGTCAGACAGACATTAGGTGAACAGAGAATGGGGGAGGCTTGCTCTCCAAGGCTAAAATGACATGCTTTCTTTACTCGAAGTGTGTTCAACACCAAGAATAATACTTAATCATAATGCAACTCGTACACTAATAATTTAAATATGTAGCATCAAAGACGAATCAATAGCGCAAGAGTCTGAATCTGACCTTCAAGTGGTACAGACCTTCAATTTCATCTCTGTATAAACCTAGGCATTCAAGTAATTCCAACCAAGCAGATCCAAAGCAGCTGATTTTCCTGCTCATACTCCTGGTTCAGTGCATTTGTGAAAACAAGGACTGTGTTGGCCCTTGTTACGAAGCCCTATGCTAGTGGAAGCACTCAGTCAGCCTTCAGGGCATACAACACATCATCCTGGCTGACATTGAGGCGGATGCGGAGCAGCAGATCCAAGCGGCTGGACTCAAGCAGGAGCAGACGGCAAGCCCCTAACCTCTGACATACCGCCAGACTCTCGGACACACTAACCGGCTGCAGCCCTTCAACACGACACAGAGCCTGGTGCTGTACGAACACCTAACAGAGAGAAGAAGACAGAGCACCAGTTACAGTTGTGGTTAACATTATTGGCACCCTGGAATATTAAGTCCACTTAGTTAACGTGATTATATACTGCTTATATATAGTCACTGAAAAAATGCACCAAGGAGGAGTTGAAACTGTATAAATGTGGGAATATGATGATGATATATGTAAGTGATTACAATATTACAACTGAAAGGAGGCTCTAGTACCCTGTTGGGCCACCTCTAGCCTGGATACAAGACAAGATACAGTTGGGCATGGAGGCATACAGGTTCTATATGGTACTCTGCGGTACTCTTTGGTTCTCACAGATGACGCAGCTGGGCCCGTAGATCCTCCACACTCGTAGGTTGCCAAAGCTGGCGTCCCACCTAGTCCCATAAATGCTCGATTGGCGATAAATCTGGCAACCAGGCACACCAAAGAAGTGTTGCAACCTGGCAGAGATATTCCTAAGAAACCCTTGCTGTGCTTGGGCAAGAATTATCCTCCTGAAAAAGCCAGTTGGAAGCCCTGCTAAGAGGGCATGAGGCCACAGGATGTCCTGCACATATCCCTGAGTTGTTAATGTCCCTCATATCACTACTTGGGGTGACCGACTGTTGTATGCGATGGCTCCCCGGATCATGACATCAGCATTTGGGGCACTCTGTCACTCCACATCAATTGCAAGGGCGTTCATTACAAAACCTCCATACCTGAACCCGACCGTTGACGGATCCCAAACAGAACCTGGATTAGAACCTGGTTTCTCGTTCGCGACACCACCCAGTCCTTTAGGTGCATTTTTTGCAAACTCTAGATGGTCTTTTACTGGAGAGAGGCTTCTGTCTGGCCACTCTGCAGGAGATTCTCTGATTACAGCTCTTCTGACATCAGTGACTTCGATTGGGCTTTGACTAACACAAGCAGGTTCTCAATAATCATATGCATTAGCGCATAGAGTACATGTCTACTGCCTCATGGCTTGATTCATCGAGTATTAAGTGCTAAAATATTAAACTTTCAAGTCCCAGCAGCGTTCTCTGTTCAGATATGGTGTCACATACAGGTAAGGTTAACTATGTCTGAGGGAGAGAAGGTCAGTCAGGGAATCATCCTAATCACCCCAGTCGGTGCTGTGATGGACCGGCGCCGTTTCCAGGACATGCTTATACCTGCACCTTCCCTACTGATCCTTGTCCAGGTGCAGAAAGAAGGAAATTTTTTATTTCACTGCTCAGAGTCTCAGTCATTCAGTGAAGCTACCTGTTGGAACGTGGCCTCCTCAAGACCCAGCCTACGAAACTCCGCAATCACTGCCCTCAGGAACAGCTGCTCCTGCAATGACGAGCATCTAAAACAGAGGTTGAAATTGAGTACAAAAAATGAACACGTTTTATGACAGAACTACCTGATCCTCGGCTCGAACGTACCTGATGGCTGTGATGTAAGATGAAGAGAACATCTCATCTAAGGCTTCCATCACATGGCTCATCCCAACCATGCTGGTGAAACCCTTCTGATTGGAGTGCTCACAGATCTCAGTGGCACGCCTGCAGATGTCCAGACAGCGGCGGGCATCACCTGACAGAGCAGCTACCTGAGGATGAAGCAATCAGACCGTTATTTTAAACCATCTACAAACAAAGGTTGTGCAATGCTACGGATAAAGCTGCTTTGTTTGTCTGGCTTTCAAAGGAAATGTCATTTGAGTTTAGTGTTTCCTTTCAATTTGATTGACACATGCCTAAGGGTATGTGATACTGACAAATTATATTATTACCTTTCTCGAGACCAGCTGTAGAGCATCTTCCTCAAAAGCCTTTACTTTATTCAGTCGAGACGTGATAATCTGCTGCAGCTGCTTAAACGTATATGGCTGGAAGGACATGCGTGTCAAGCCCTGAAAAGCAAAGAGCACACAACATGTACAAGACATGGTTTGAATAACAAATTTTATTAAGTATTTCTTTATTTTCATATCTACAGTATTGTATTCTTAGTGCAAATAAGTCTCCATGGATCCTAAAAAGGTTAGTTTATAAGAGCCAACCAAAAGCAAAACAGGAACTGAATGCTCAAGAAAGCATAGCAGCTATGTTAGCACCCGGAGTTCATCAATAGAGTAAGGTGTTTTGCTTTTACTCACTTTCAAGCCATTACTTACTACATTACATGAGATTTTTCAAGACTTTATAATTCAATAAGCTTTGAGTACACTATTTTGGCCAAATGTAGGTTAATGCAAGTGTTTTAAACATTTAAATTTCATCATCATAGGCTCCACTATGACACACCAAACACAAACTCCCCAGTTCATGATACATTTAACTTAGATGAATTTGTCAGAACATATCCCCATCATAAATGAGGGAGCACCTGTACAATAACTCCATTAATGTATATAATGCCTTACACAGAGTGGATTTTCTGGGGGTCTGGAACTGCTTAACTAAATTTACATTATTCCTTGAGAGCAAAAATTAGCTCGGTACTCTTCGTTCTTGAGAACCGAGGTACATGACACGAGGCAAGACACCAGAGTCTCACGTAGGTACTTCAAAATACTCATGATGCGAGTTTTACCAGACGACTGGCCACACGGTTGATCATGATCCTCTCAGGTAGGTCCATAGTGTTGGCAATGGTCAGGACCACCAGTCGCGCGTGCCGTCTCGTTGGCCAGTCAAACAAATTATACATGACGTTCTGCTTCCTGGTCCACAAAAGGTCCAGCTGAGAAATGGAGGGAGCACTATTAATCATTTTTCACTGCCAACAGTGAAGCAGAATTCTTATCTTTGAGATGTTCTGTACCACAAAATAAGAATGTCGTTCAGTGTGTGTGTGTGTGTGTGTGTGTGTGTGTAAGCTTTCCACTAATCCTGAGACAACAAGAACAGAAAAGTTGTAGTAATAATAAACAAATGGCTAGAAGATATACTTTTGTGGCTTGTTGCTTTATTTTATACCAGTGTAGGCCTAAAAATACACTACATAGTGTACATAGGCGATAATAATAATATCACAACAAGTTACATAAGATAACTGTGGTGGTGCAGGGCTGTAGGGACTGGACTGCTGACAAGAAGGTCCAAGGGTTCAATTCACTGTTTGGACCTTGTACAACCCTCAAATTCCCAGGATAAGGTTATGTGGTTCGGTCAGCAAACATATAACAAAAGCTTCCATTCCACAATCTCACCTCATCCACCAGCAGCACGGTGGTCTCTTTCTTCGGAGCAGGTGTACTGAAGCGCTTCTCCAGCAGGGCGGCAGCGTGATCTGCTGTCGCTTTCTGATCAGTCAGTTTCTGGTCATACACAGCACCACAATAACATCATGAAAAAGAGCCTCAAAGACAGAAGAAACAAGAAATGTAGAATATAATGGTGAGGAGGATCTGTGTTAATGCATACCTGAAGTATCTGGACATAAGCCTGGTGTGGGTCGGTCATCTTCATGCCGTTTATCTCAATAAACCGAAACTGTGGGATGTCCTCCTGCTCGGCCGATTGTTGCAGGCATCTGATCACTTCATGCACCGTCGCCGTCTTCCCTGTACCAGGAACGCCAGAAATGTACATACACCTGCAGAAAAACAAATACTGCTGGATCACTTTGTTTTATTTTAACAGCATGACTCAGTGTTGTGCCAGTTCACAGCTTTTCTGAACTAGTTCAAGTTCAGTTCATACATGCCCAAAGTGAACAGTTCACGTTCAAAGTTCACAATTTTAATTCTGAACTAGTTCAAAGTTCAGTTCATTTTACTTTTTTCGTGAGATACTCAAATGAATACTTTTTTTTTTTTTTTTTTTTTTTTTTTTCTCCACACTACAAGCTAGGAAATCACTATAAGTTCTTTGAAAAACTGCTCATTGTAGACATTTGCTCATGACACTGCAATTGTGTACGCGGCATTGCTATGCCTACCCCGCTCTGCTGCAATTCATCACGGGTAACGTCGTGCGGAAGCCAGTATGTTATTAACTAGCCAGTATGTTAACTATTCTCAGCCGGACACTATGTTGCCCGCAATGCATTGCGCACACAATGTCAAAACCATTTCTGTCTGATGATACATGATTTAAGCGGCACCAGCGAGAATACAGGAGGTAGGAACTTTCTCTCGTTGCGTTTCAAAAGAGAAAACAGATGTCACTCAGTTTTCAATGGAAAACAAATTCCAACGTTCATTTACAGTGATGTCTGCCGTTCATGACACATAATGTGAACTAATTCACGTTCAAGTTCTTTATTAAAAAATGTGTTGCGTTCAGTTCAACGTTCACGAAAAATGAGCGTGTTCAATGAACGCGTTCTTTTGAACTCGTTCACGCACAAACACTGAGACTCAAGGGCCATATCCATGGCAAAGCAATTATAATATACAGTGGAGCAAAAAAGTATTTAGTTAGCTACGGATAGTGCAAGTTCTCCTACTTAGAAAAGATGAGAGAGGTCTGTAATTTTTCATCATAGGTACACTTCAACTATGAGAGACAAAATTGAGAAAAAAAAAAAATCCAGGAAATCATATTTGTGTAGGATTTTTAAAGAATTTAATTGGTAAATCATGGTGGAAAATAAAGTATTTGGTCACCCACAAATAAAAAAAAAAACAAGCAAGATTTCTGGCTCTCACAGAACCTGTAACTTCTTCTTTAAGAAGCTCTTCTGTCCTCCACTCGTTACCTGTATTAATGCACCTGTTTGATCTCGTTATCTGTATAAAAGACCACCTGTCCACAGCCTCAAACAGTCAGACTCCAAACTCAACCATGGCCAAGACCAAAAAGCTGTCGAAGGACACCAGGAAGAAAATTGTAGACCTGCACCAGGCTGGGAAGAGTGAATTTTACAATAGGCAAGCAGGTTGGGTGTGAATAAATCAACTGTGAGAGCAACTGTAAGAAAATGGAAGACATTCAAGACCACTGATATAATCTCCCTTGATCACGGCGGGGGGGTGGGGGGGGCTCCATGCAAGATCTCATCCTGTGGGGTCAAAATGATCACGAGAATGGTGAGCAAAAATCCCAGAACTACACGGAGGGACCTGACGAATGACCTGCAGACAGCTGGGACCAAGTAAAACAAAGCTACCATCAGTAACACACTACGCCGAGAGGGACTCTGATCCTGCAGTGCCAGGCGTGTCCCCCTGCTTAAGCCAGTACATGTTCAGGCCCGTCTGAAGTTTGCCAGAGAGCATATGGATGATCCAGAAGAGGATTGGGAGAACATCATGTGGTCAGATGAAGCCAAAATAGAACTTTTTGGTAAAAACTCAACTCGTGTTTGAAGGAAGAAGAATGCTGAGTTGCATCCCAAGAACACCATACCTACTGTGAAGCATGGGGTGGAAACATCATGCTTTGGGTCCGTTTTTCTGCGAAGGGGACAGGACGACTGATCCGTGTTAAGGGAAGAATCAATGGGACCATGTATCGTGAGATTGTAGGCCAAAACCTCCTTCCATCAGTGAGAACATTGAAGATGGAACGTGGCTGGGTCTTCCAGCATGACAATGATCCCAAACACACAGCTCTGGCAACGAAGGAGTGGCTCCGTAAAAAGCATTTCAAGGTCCTGGAGTGGCCTAGCCAGTCTCCAGACCTCAACCCCATAGAAAATTTGTGGAGGGAGTTGAAAGTCAGTGTTGCCCAGTGACAACCCTAAAACATCAGAGGAGATCTGCATGGAGGAATGGGCCACAATACCAGCTACAGTGTGTGCAAACATGGTGAAGACTTACAGGAAACGTTTGACCTCTGTCATTGCAAACAAAGGTTATGTTACAAAGCATTGAGTTGAACTTTTGTTATTGACCAAATACTTATTTTCCACCATAATTAAATTCTTTAAAAATCTACGGAAAAAGGCTACGGAATACAGATTTCTTTCTTTTTTTCAAATAAGGAGTTAGACCATGAAAGGAAGTTAAAAGATGAACCCACCCTCCGGTGCCATCCACGATCTTGCTTTCGACAAAGTTGTAGATGTCTTGGAACTCCTGCTCCCGACACGGAAGAGACTCGGGGACTGCAGACACATGTAACCTGTAGACCACAGAAAGTGATATGAAGTAATGGAAAGAAAGAACGGGAAAATAGAGAATACATACATACAGTGGTGTGAAAAAGTGGTTTGCCCCCTTCCTGATTTCCTATTTTTTTGCATGTTTGTCACACTTAAGTGTTTCGGAACATCAAACCAATTTAAATATTAGTCAAAGACAACACAAGTAAAAACAATATGCAGTTTATTAAATGAAGGTGTTCATGCTTAGATATTTTGGCCAAATCGCCCAGCTGTAGGTGTAGCTGTAGCAATAAAAAAATTAATTAATTAAAAAAATAAAAAAAAACCTGCTGTGTGTACACCAACTGGATTACTTGCAGCTAGAGAATTTAGATAACAGTCTTACT
Organism: Ancistrus triradiatus; assembly: GCA_025084515.1. Lineage (NCBI taxonomy): Eukaryota > Metazoa > Chordata > Actinopteri > Siluriformes > Loricariidae > Ancistrus > Ancistrus triradiatus. The sequence goes on from JAJAGP010003026.1 coordinate 87,225, forward strand.
CTACAGATTTCACAGTAACACAACAGAAATGTTTTCCAAAGGCACTTTTACAAGTAAGATCTCCAAAAACAGTCTAATAAATGAATCACAGCTCTGTCTCACCTTGCCCTTGCCTCTTCTAATACATTCCCAGGCTTTTTTGCAGGCAGGCTTCTGCAAGGAATGCTGGGTGTGGCATGTCGGGGTGTTCGGGTTGTGGCAGGAGCAGGCTTTATCACAAAAACACAAGATACCAATTTGAATAAAAAATACAATTAACAATTGATCATACAATGTGTCTGAAAATTTCTGGGATACTTCAGGATACGCTTATAATACACCACAGATTTGCACTAGTATTACATTTTGGGTACAACTGCATCACAGGTATGAGCCGACCCATGTTCATTCGCTTTAACGACCAAGGTCTTAATTAAAATAAATAACAACAGTCTGTATTTGTAACAAGCAGTAAATGCATTCATAGTGAAAGTGAATGTGTACCTCCCCTAGCATTTGATCCCCTAGAGGGCTCTGTTACTTGTGTAATGCATGTCAATAATTGAAAATTACACACACATACACACACACACACACACACACACACACACACACATATATATATATATATATATATATTGTCGTGGTTTTTTGACAGAATGCATGCTGATCACTTAATCAAAAAAATCACACTCAAGCAGAATCAAAGTTTCAGAGGAGAGGCAGACAAGTTTATTGCA
>JAJAGP010003027.1:0-25379 GCA_025084515.1 Ancistrus triradiatus
CACACTTTATTATTATTTTTCTAATAAACTTACCTCACTTGTAGTCATATTATTGCTTTATGAAAATCTAGTAATAAACTTCTGCATTCATTTCTGGACTTTTATTAGAAACCAAGACCCCTGTCTTTCACAATTAATTTTACAGTACAATAACTAGTATAAGAAGTCCAGTGTATGCAATTCCATACAAAAGCTACGCAAAATCATAAAATCACAGATAATTGTGAAAAAATAAGGTGTGAATAACTGACTGTTTACTGATTTCATATTTACAGTAGTAAGCAATTATAGTGTATAAGTGTATTTAAAATATAGCATATTTACTTTTGCAGGTGTCCTAGTAAAAACCACTGTCTGTGTCCCACTTGGTGCTGCACTTGTCGTGGTGAACTTCACTGATCTATCCAAGCCATTTAAAGTGACTGCCATTTGAGGTTCCCCATCCATAGTCTGTATTCTCCAGAGATCCCAGTCCTCTGTCAGGACAGAGCCTTTGTATTTAAGTGTGGCAACAAATACATAAGATGGTGGAAACCCATCAGGAAACACAGCCCTATGGATATTAAAATGAGGGTTAGGGTTCATTTAAATTCATTTATACATTAATTCATATGGCTAAATGATTATAAATTATGAACAAAAAAAACAAGACTATAGACTATACCTGGTATTTTCAGTTAAATCGTCACGGGGCGTCACTTGGTAGGCTTTGGTTCCCTGATACGACCCTTGTGTTCTTTTGCCTTTTTTAGCCAAGTTTAGGTGAAACAGGATATCAAATCCCTTTTCCTCTCGAGAGTCAATCGGTATTCTTGTTGGACATACAGTTTCTAAGGAATGTTCCAAAAAAAAGGATAATAAGCATTAAAAATAAGCATTATTGATTTCATGACAGGCATTCACATTTCATTGATAGTGAAATGACATTTTCTGTGCTGCCAGGAAAAAAATGTTAAACATTCAAGCAATGCTTGCTTTTCACTTCCTTTGACTTTGGACTGAAGTAAAGCATCTGTAGTAAAACTGCTTGGCATGGTATGCTGGACATTGTGCAAAAATGCAGGTTGGATTAGGGGACATCACAGGCATTACGAAAAACAGATGACCAATAACTTTGACCTAGAAAATCTTCAAGAGTGTACTCATTGATTTGAAGTTTAATTGTGCAACATAATAACTGTTTCTCAGATACACTACCCCAAGTCAGAAAAACTTGGCACGGAATAGAAAATGCAAATTAAAGAAAAATACAGTGTGTGTTGCATTTACTTTACACGATTTACACAGCCCTCTTGTGAACCCTATTAACATCTGTCTGTCTGTCTGTCTGTCTGTCTGTCTGTCTGTCCATCTATCCATCTATCTATCCACAATCCCAAATCAGAAAAGGTTGGGCCAGTATTGAATAAATGCAGTGGGTCTTACATTTACTTTAACAATTATTTTATTGCAGACAGTATGAACCCAAGATTATTCCTGTTTTTCTGGTCAACTTCATTTCATTTCAATAGATATACATCCAATGTTGCATTTCAGGTCTGTAACACATTCAACAAAATAGGGGCGATTTAGGGCTAGTAATGTGGTTAAAAACTAAACAGTGATGTCAAACAGGTGTTTCAAACAGGTGATGTCAGCAGGTGATTGATATAACGATATGGTTCAAAAGCAGTATAAACAAAACTCTTAGTCTTTGAGAAGCAAAGATGGGCAGAGGGCCTATAGTTGTTACCAAATGTGTGAGAAATTGATTGAAATGTTTAGAAACAATGTTCCTCAAAGAGAGATTGGAATGGATTTACATATTTCTTCCTGTACAGTTCATAACATCATTAAACAATTCAAAGACTTTCAGTATATAAATGGCAAGGGTGCAAGCCTAAGCTGAAGACCCATGATCTCCAATTCCTCAGACGGCACTGCATCAAGAACCGTCATTCATCAATACCTGATGTCACCACATAGGCAAAGGATTACTTTGGCAAACCTTTGTCAAGCACTACAATATGGAGTTACATTCACAAATGCCATGAAAAGTGCAAGAGAAGTCTTACACCTTGACCTTGTCCAGAATTGGCATCAACTTCTCTGGATTTGGTGGCATCTGGGATGGACCATCACAAAGTAAAGCGTGTATTATGGTCAGAAAAATCAATATTCCACATCTTTGGCAAAGGGTATGATGACAGCATTAATGCAGAAAAGTACATTGAGATTTTCAAGACGTCATCTTTTCCATTCCATTTCCATTACAAAGTGGTAAATGCTTTACTGTCCCAACATTTCTTGGAATGCGTTACATGAATGGATGTATAATAACAAATGAATGAAGTTGAATAGACAAAAAAAGAAATATCTTGGGTTTATATTCCTTGCAATTACATATAGGTTAAATGTAAAGGTATGCTGTGTTTTCTCTTCATTTGCATTTCCCATACTAACCCAAGGTTTGCTATATGTGGGGTTGTACATTTCTGACTACCCTTTAGAATAGTAATTATATTACACGTTATTTCATAACTAATACTGTATTTATTTGGATATGTTAGCAAGTATAAATGATTTAAGGTTTTCACATCTCTGGGATTTTAATGCACAACAGTCTCTAGAGCTGCAATAAAAACAGTCTTTATTGTTACAATGAAAAAAAAATCCAGTGAGCTGCAGTTTTGTGAACGGAAACACCTTTTTTGAGAGAGAGAGAGAGAGAGAGAGAGAGAGAGAGATACTACTTCAAGCTAATTTAGATAACCTTTCTGTACAATTGTGGTGAGCAGAAAAGTTTCTCAAAGGGCACAAAACGTCAAAACATTGAGATGAGTGGGCTGAAACAGCAGAAGACCACGGCAGGTTTCTATTTCCATCAGACTAAACAGAAAACTGAGGCTACAGTGGGAACAGGCTCGTCAAAAGTGAATAGTCAAATAAAAAGCATAGCCTGATCTGATGAATCTGAGGCAAACAGGTGTTAGGGTCAGAATTTGGCACCAACAGCATGAACCCATGGACCCAACTTGCCTTGTATCAACAGTCGAGACGAGTGGAAATGGTGCAAAATGTTTCTTGGCACACTTTGGGCCTGTAAGCACATGGTCAGCACATGCTGAGCATGTGCATCTCTTTATGGATACAATTTACCTGTCTTCTAATGGCACACTTTTGGCCTGTAAGCACATGGTCAGCACATGCTGACTATCTCTTTATGACTACAATTTACCTGTATTGTAATGGTTACGCCTACAATGAAAATGCACCATATCACAAAGCAAAAGTCATCTCAATTCAGTCATTTCATTAACTGGCAAAGCTCACTGTTCAGTGTTCCTCAACGGCCTTCCAAGTCACTGGATCTGAATCCAATAGAACACCTTAGGAATGTTATTGGAGATCAGAAGCATGAAAGTGCACCTGCAAAATCTTCAGGAACTGCGTGGTGCAGCGATATCAACATGGAGCAGAATCCCAAAGGAACGTCTAATATCTTGTAGAATATATGTTATACAATGTCAAGTAAAGCCCTGCTCACTATGAGGTTGGGGTTAAAGAAACATACAAATAAAAATTCACATGCATGTATTCATTCATATTCATGTCTGCACTTACTAGCACCAGGAACCACTTTGGGCATTCAATACCAGGGAGTCCTTATGGGACTTTTTCCGGTTGCTGGTAACCTGTCTCAGCTTCACACGCAGACGCAACTCCATAAACTACAGACCTCACAAACTGGGGTAGCTCAGCAATGTAAGCCATCACTCTATCTACTGAGCTAGCCTGATTTATTTCCCAACTCTGGCAGGGTGAGGTTTACTGGTTACAGATTTTCTATCAATACTGGAACCCAAAGTCAAATAGGTCACCCTGGCACTCCAGTTTCCTGGCACCAGCAATTGCAAATATGTATATATGAATGTGTATGAAACCACTAGTGAAAATGCTTCTAAACATGTTTCTAGAATGCAAATGCAACATTTTTTATTAAAAATTATATAATCAGCATGGACATTATTAGACCTTTTTTGGGCCCCCCTGTTGGGATTTTACCAATAGCCCTTTGCCCTCTGGCTGGGGATGTAGTGAACTTTAATTTATATATTAATATTTGCTTGTGTGAAAATAAATAAAACAAATTGAGTTCTGAATTCTGCTGTCAAATGCTCTAAAAATTCAGTCATTCGGTTTATTAAACATGAATGCAGCTACTGTCCAGATGCACATTTGATTGTATCAATCTGTTTCTCAGTATCTGAGTAGTGTACTTAGGACCTGCTACGGCAAATAACATTGCTTGTGCCTTTCCTTTATCTGTACCTCTTGTTAGTAGATGGATAGTTAAGTCATATAAAGTCTGTACCTAATACAGGCCACATGGGTCAATTTTTTAAATCATCCTAGGGGCTTGACCCCACTAGCCAAAGCTTAGCCCCCCATTCATAAATCTCTAGTGACATCCCTGATAATCAGCATTTGAGCAATTTGAGTGACTGTTATGGACTGCTCCACAGGCACCTAACGTAAACCCCATCGAGCTTTTATGGAGCACATAAAGACAGAAAAAGTATTCAGTAACATCACAGAATGCTCTTTGGGATGGTGTTAAATCGTTCTGGGGTCATTGTGATCATCAGATTTTACCCAAACTTGCCAATTACAGCAAAAGTACTTTTTCAACTTTTCAACTATTGACTCAAAATGTTATGGTGATTATATGATTTGTAATGACCAACAATGTTTTAAATCTGAGAAAACTGAAGCATGTTCACTTGTGGTTTCAGACTTTTGGCCCTCTGTAAATGTGTGTTCTACTTTTTCCCCCGAGTCTCTGTACTCTTCAGATCTGGGGAGGGGGGTTCACTCTGTGGTGACACAGACTAGGAGTACTCCCATGAGATGTAAGTTACTGTTAATTTAAAGTTTTTAAAAGTTTTCAGCATCTAACATAATGCTGCTGAAATGCAAGGTCAAACAAGGTCTTAACATTGTCGCATTGCTCTGCAATACATGACTTGCTAGTGTAGATTTAATTACCAAATTTACTTTTAGAAACACTATCAGATGTAGATTTTCCCTAAACAAATCTGTCCTGGTCTTGGAAAGAAGAAGTAAAAGGCAACAAATTAATCATGCATCTCATTCTGGAAGGTAATATAAATCTTTCACTACAGGTGCACAAGCAGCAACAGCAAACTCTCTTCCCCTCAAAGGGCCCATAAAACTCCTTGTTTCCATATTAATATTTATGAAAATCAGTACACAGTGCCAGCTCGAGTCCAAAATAAATAAAAGCCAAAATGGATTATGGCGTGTCTTACCTTCACAGAGCTTCTGTCGAATAATTTGACGAATCTTGGAGATGGCTTTGTAGTCTTCAACAGAGAAAACATAGGTTGATGATGGCTTGTTGGCAATCGTTTTCAGTTCTGCCGCCTCCGTTTCAGATCCAACACCAATTGCAAAAAGTATTATCCCTTTTTTCCTTGCTGCTTCTGCAGCTGCCATCACAGCATCTTGTGACTTCCCATCTGTCAGAACCACGGCAATTTTCGCAACACCATTTGGACCACGCTCAGATAGAGCAAAGAGCTTGTCATTGGCAAACTTAATGGCTTTTCCAGTGTTGGTGTTGCCCCCCATGTATTCAATGGACTCCATGGCCTTGATGAGGTCTGGGGTTGAGTGATGCTTTCCAAGTGGTATGTGTAAGAAAGGGTCATCACTGTACTGAACTACCCCAATCTGGGTGAACTTCTGACCAATGTTAAAGCTCGTTGTGATGTTTACTAGCCACCGCTTAACTATCTCAAAATTTGTGTCATCCACACTCCATGAGCCATCAAGTATGAATACTAAATCACTTTGCGCTGTTCTACAACCTGGAAGAAGGGAAGACAGCATGTTCAGTTGAATGAATTTTGAATTAAAAAAGCTACCACTGCATTAAATTAAATGTACAAGTGTTTCAAGCTCACATGAGACCTAATACAGTTTATAGGATTTAATATTGATAGATCTGCCAAGAGTATGATTAAATAAGTGATGTTATCTGAGACAGACTTCTTCATGCAATCGTTATGGGAATGACAGAAGCATCTTACTTAATCTCATGTCCTCATCCTGAGCTGTACAAAGTAAGCGAAGAAACATGATGTAGAGACACCAAAAGACAAAAAGCACATCTCTAATTTTGCAACCCATGTTCCTGAAGCAACCAGCCCCAGTTTTGCACCTAAAGAGAAATGAAGACATTGAATAGATTGGTTCTTTTTGGAAATCAATGTTTTACATTTGGTAAATTCAAAAGAAAAGTTTGTCACATATAAGCTGAACAGAGGTTTATCGAGCCTATGTTAATGTTCACAGTTTGTATATGCTATCCAGAATAAACCTCCCCATAATGTAGTTAACTGAGCATACGCAATACCTGTAGTGTTATTTAGAAATCACATTTTACAACAGTAATCATTGCTTTGCCTGAGTTTTACAAGACCTAACTAAGTTGAATTACATTTCATCTAACTTTGACTCCTTTGGCAAACCACATATTTTATTGTGGTTTCCAGAAGGAGAAGGATTTGCAGGCCTAGAAAAAACACAGTTACAAATGAGGAACAGATATTTCAGAAAGACACAGTTTCATGTTTTGGCCCACTGATCACTCTATCTGTAGTCGAGCTTCTTTTATTAGTAGTAACTGCAGCTCGAAAAGCTTAAACTCTTTCTATTTAGCAACAGAGGATGCCTGATCTGTTATATTAATGGGGCAATCCAGTCATTGATCTGAAGAGTAAAGCATGGCCTGTTGCTCTAGTGCTTTTCCAAACTGTGTCTGTGTTGTCTGGGGGGACAACTTTGGAACATCCAACACCCCTTCACTCACTTTGCTACTTTCAGAACTAGGTATTTAAACTTCTCTGCCAATCACACACGTGGAATCCATTTGCAGCACCACTAGATCGAAATTCCAGGTTTTGGAAGGTGACCAAGCACGTGTTCATGAATTCGACATTGATCCAAAAAATACACTGATAGATTATACCTTGTACTTATGCAGTATTAGTGTTTCCTGTGTGGCTACTCTAAAACCCTCTAGAGATTGTAGATATTGTACTTAATTCCTGAGAGAACATACAGTTGGAAGAAATGTAATCAAACAAAGAATTTTGGTTTGAACCGAATGCAGTTATAATCATTATAATAGGAAATTGATTTTACCTAAATTAATGAGACAAAAATATTTGTTTATCTTTACTGAAGCAATGAATGGCTGGATAATATGTGAACCCCGGGACTAGTCCTCTCCACATTTCAGGTGGTCCAATTAAATAGATATGCATGGAGGCTTGTAGATGTACTCTTCTCATTATAAAGATATAGCTGGAAAAGGCTACAAAAGCCCTGAGTGGTCATCAGCCAAAAGGCCATTCCTGATCAAGCTTCTTTGGACTGTAGACAGGTCAAATTGGCATCCTGATGAAGCTGCTATTGCTCAGTTATAAGGGGAGGTCACACTAAATACTTGCCACTGTAGCTTAAAGAAGCTGTTTTTTCAGATTTATTAATACTGCATACACATCTATGATTGTATTCTGATAGAGAAACTGAGGAATCATTATATATGGTCATTATACCGTTGCTAAAACAATAGCATGTCTTATCTAATGGTGACCTAAAACTTTAGCACAGCACTGTATTTTTAACTGTTTTAATTGGATTGCTGACAACAGCTGTCTCCAGTCTGGTTTTGCAGTTTACATAACCATGTCTGTACTGCATGTGTGAAGAAGTCGCATGGTGGCAGATAATTAAAAGGAGGAGCACTGACTAAGCACCTTCAAAATGGGTCATAGGAATCTATAGTGTATTTTTTTATGACAAATGAAAAAAAAAGTTCATTTCAGAGTTATAACTGGATGGGCAGATGGATTACTCTAAGTGGGTAATGTCCACCCCAGTCCATCTGTAATTGCACAATGTGCAATCACAATCCCAAAGGTGGTGAAAAAGGATGAAAGAGTAACAGCAAAACTCAGTGAAGTTGAATTTGTCAGCTAGCCAGCATTTCCTGCCTATTTGGCTTTTTTCCAGCTCTTTTGCTTCCTGTCAACAGGACCAGACACTTTTCGCAGGTGCCAAGTCAGTATAAAGAGAAACAGTAATGTAGATGGAATGTGACATGTGTAAATACTCAAATACCGGCTAGAATTCCTGTTAATGTTCTATTTGCAACATGACATGGAAATCTCATGGCAGTGGAACATGGCAGTGAACACACTGTCTTGTTTACAGGAGTATTTCCTTAAGAACGGCTGTATCTAAGACTGCTGGGTTTCATCCAGATGTGGAAGACAAGATACCACTGTCGAGGAGCTCATTCCTCCCTGTCTTCCAGATGAGGTATTGTTCACTGCTCACATGCCTTAAAGGAATGTTATGCAGTTTATTTTAAGAATTGTTTGGACAATATCTGCAATAGCTCTTCTTTCTCTTCAACCATGTTTGAAAGTGTATTCGTTACATTTTAAGGTCGTGTCATTCCAAAGTCTCCAACTGCTATTAATAAGCTTCAGAGGAAAATGAATAACAGCTAAGTTCCCCAAGCAGCAATGGAAAGCCAGACATTATACCAGACAACCCAGTGTAATGATTTCAAACAATCAAAACTGTAAATCTACCATTTTACTAAGGAACAGAATATTCTAGCCATCAAGGGGATTTCCACATCATGCAAAGTCCTGACTTTCTCTATAGTCAGAGGCCTCTTTCCCGATTCTGACAGTTTTCTTTTAATAGCAGTTCTATCACAGGAACCTCCGGGCTTGTCTTGGAGTACATAGATAACACATGCCTGGTGATATCATGGTACGCTTTTGTTTGGTTGAACTGTTCATTGACAAAACACTGATAAACCATTCCATTCATTCTTCATATGTAACAGTGATCCAAAACAAGCAACTGGTATCTGCTCGTAATGTTTTCAGGATGCTGCCATCGCAGAGGCTGTCAGGCTATTGCAAAAGTGTAAGCTGAATGGTTTGCAGAGACCTTGAAAGCACAAGGACCATGACGTAGTTCATTTTGTTTCAATGTTCTAGTCAGAAGATGCAATACATTTTTACATGCTGCACACAACCAAACAGAGGACCAGGGACATTGACAATCATAATGACAATAGCCAGAGAATTATGACAAATTAAGAAGTTTAATAACTATTAAGAAGTTTGTATAATACACAATCACAGCAACCTTTTGTGCCAAACCATGCAGACAAGTTTAAAAGGGAATTGTTTACCAGAGCTCAAGCAAGATTCCTGCTGAATGAAGTTCCTCTTACCCCCTCATAGGTGTTTCATGGCCGGGTTCTACAGAGTGCTAGACTGGTTGGGTTTGAGAATGCTGCAGAGTCACAGATGTTGCTCCAGTGAATGAGCCTGCCCTCTCCATCCGCTTTCCAACTTTTTCTCTCTCTCTATCTCAATCTCTCCTCAAGCAGCCACTCTCGATTTTCAAGGAGTGGAAATGTGCACACACAGGAAAAGCTTAATAAAAATAGAATTAGACTGGTTACATGATTTTGAAGTACAACAATAGGCTGATTAGCAGGATCAGATATGCCTGCAGAGAAAATTAATACTTGAGGGGGGGTTATGGAATTAGGCAGTAGATTAGATAAGTGTAATGCTTTCATTTGTTGATTGTATATCAAGTTAAATGTTTAGAAGAACATTGAGGGTTCACTGTTTCTTGGAATTTCCTTATCTTATGATTTAATACTTGTTTACTGATAACAGACATTCTCTGATATTATATGGCAGGGATAAATTTCATGATGGTCAGTGCTAAACTTGCAAAACAGGAATCCAAACAAGTGATTGTGCCAAAAATATTTAGCTATGTGTGTTATCATAACATTTACAAAAGTTGGGGCAGTACTTGGGGTGTTTCCATTTCCATTGACTTTTATTTCATTGCAGACAGTTTGAACCCAATTTTTATGTTTTGGGGTGGGGGGTGGTGGGCTTAAGTTTATTAAGTTTAAGTTTATTAACTTCATTTCATTTGTTAATAAACATTAATAAACATCCATTCCATCATGTCAGGCCTGCAACACCAAAAGTTAGAACGGGGGCAAGTTAGGACTAGTAATGAGGTAAAAAAAAAAAAAAAAAAAATTAAATAATGATGTGATTTCAATGTCAACAGGTGATTTGGTACAAAAGCAGGGAAGGCTGAGTGTTTGAGGAGCAAAAATCTCACGTTTATCAACAAAAGTGAGGGATAATTATTGAAATGTTTAAAAACAGTGTACCTCAAAAAAAGGTTGAAAGGAATTTACATATTTCTCCCTCTAGAGTGCAAAATATCACTAAACGGAAAGGGCACAAACCTGAACTGACGAGGCGTGATATCCGATCCCTCAGGTGGCACTGTGTCAAGAACCGTCATTCATCAATAGCTGATATAACCACATGGACAAGGGATAAACCTTCATCAAACACTATACTAAAGAGTTACATTCACAAATGCTACTTAAAACGTTACTGTGCAAAAAAAAAAGCCTTACCAAAGACGAAAAGGACCATCCAGACTGTTATCAGCAAAAGGTCCAAAAGTCATGGTCTGTCATGGTATGGGGTTGGGTCAGCACCCTTGGCAAAGGTCATTTACACTTTTGTGATGACAACATTAATGCAAACAAGTACACTGATTTTAAAGCAACATAAGCTGCCTTCAAGACTTTTCCAGGGATGCCCATGCATTTTTCAGCAAGACAATGCAAACAAGCTAAATCAGAAAAAGTTGGGAATTAAATACGTAAATCCCTTAGTCTTTTTTTGAAGAACATTGTTTTTAGACATTGAGATCTGTACTCCTCAAAGACTCCTCAAAATGGTAACAGCTTTTTTACCAAATCATGATTATAATCACCTGTTTGAAATCACATCATTATTTTATTTTTTTTTTTTTTTAACTTCATTACTAGGCCTAAATTGTCCCTGTCCCAACTTTTTTGGAATGGGTTGCAGGCCTGGAATGCAGGAATGGATGTTTTTTAACAAATAAAATAAAGTTGACCCAAAAAAATCTTGGTTTTATAATGTCTGCTGTCTGCAATGAAATAAAAGTTAAAGGAAAGTAAGGAACACTGCATATATTTTCCATAACATCCCAAGTTTTTCTTATTTGGGTTTATAATACAGCTTTATAAGGACACTAAGTATGAAAGCTCTGATTCAGTAGGGCAATTAGGCTTCATTATCGTGTTTCATGTGATTTGCTTGTTTGTGCATGTCAAAACTGGGCGCTAAAGCTGAAACTGTTTAACCTGATACAATTTCACAGCGTTCTAGAAATCTGTCATGATCCAATGATTTCTAGGGAAAAGCTTACTACAAAATTAAATAGTAATCTTATGCCTGCTTCACATAGAGGTGAGAAGTGTAAGTTACCATATCTGTACTTTACTCACATATTTCCTTCATGTACACAATATCATTTATATCAATGGCAAAAGGTTTAGAGCCTAGCATAGTGGTCCAAAAAATGCTTCTCTCCACCCTAATCTGAATGATGTAGAAAGCAAGCCAGATCTCTACTGACAACAATCTCTACAATTCTCATTTATTATCCATTGTCCAACATTAAACATTAGTTTAATCCAAAATATATAAATATGGTCAGATACTGATGTAGAACGAGTTGTCAGTTTGACTTATGGTAAAGAATTGTGTAATTTATTCCATCATTAGATTCGTACTCATTAGAGAAGACCCTTTATGAAACTAAGAAGAATAAACACTCATTAACAAAAAAATAACGCACCCAGATGTTGGATTGCTGCAAAACTCAGCCTGCAGTTACATCGCAGGAAGATATGTAAATGTTTACAGGTGTGGTCTGATTAGAGACTGGGTCTTGCCTCAAGAAGGCATAAAAAAGCTCTTGGACACTACATTTGGGTCGTGTACCTCTTGGGAAGAGGTTGTTGGCTGCTAGACATGCCTCTACAATGCACATGAACACATTTTGCCCAGTTGACAGACTTTGAAATGGGGCGCATCATTGGACTGAGAGAAGCAAGTTGGTTGTTTCAACAAACTGAACTCCATCTAGGCTGTTCTGACCTAGCTGTAAGTAGGTGTTGGCGCATGAGGGCACGAACGCACAGCGAACCGGCTCTGGACAGTCCAGACAGACCACCAGTAGAGGGGATAGTTTGATCTACTGACATGCATGAGCAGCTCCAGTAGTTTTCTTGCCCACCAACCAGACACAGGTGGCACCACGTCACACCCCTGTCTCCGCCCGGACCATTACCAGGTGTTAGCAGAAGAAAATTTGTTATCACGGCGCCCCTTACATGTCCTGCCTTTGACAGCCAGCCACCATCACCTTTGTTTGCAGTGGTGTCATAAACAAGAAACTTGGACTGCTATGGACTGGAACTGGAACTTTAGCAATTAATCCAGGTTCTGTTTGGGATCCAACAATAGTCAGGTTTGAATATGGAGGCCTCGAGGTGAGCGCTTAAATCCTGCCTTTGCTGTGGAGCAACACACTGCCCCAGCTGCAGGTGTGATGATCTGGGGAGCCCTCACATACGACAGTCGATCACCCCTATTAATGATACGAGGGTCACTAACAACTCAGAGATATGTGCAGGACATCTTGCAGCCACATGTGTTGCCTCTCATGGCAGGGCTTCCAACTGGCCATTTTTAGGAGAATAATGCTCACTCACACACAGCAAGGCTTTTCCAGGAATGTCTCCAGATTGCAACATGTCCTAAGCCTGCCAGATTGACAAATTTTATTGCCAATCAAGCATTTATGGGACCAGCTGGCATGACAGCTTTGGCAACCTATGAGTGTGAAGGGGCTACAGGCACACCTGCAACACCTGTGGGAAAATGTGCCACAGGATACCATACAGAACCTGGCTAGAGGTGGCCCAGCAGAGTACTAGAGCCTCCATTTAATGGACAGCTTACATTCTAATATTGTAATCACTTACATATATCATCATTGCATTCACACACAAAGTCCATTCTATTCCACCAACACTTTCTTGTTAAGTTTTTTTTGTCAGTGAGTGCACTTCTTTAAAATAAGAAAGGTAATAGAACCATCATCATCATCCAGTTCTTTGTACCAGATGGCACATCTGTTGAAGCTGGCAGCAGTGTGTGTGTTTGTGTGTGAACCTGGCGTACAAACCGTGTATACAGCTGGCACTTTCCACTAAGCCACCAAAGCTCGAACGAGCTAAGGGACATCGGAGAATTTGTTGTGCAAAGGAAACAACATGCCCCAGATAACCTCAAAAGATTTGACAAAAGAGTTTTTGTACATGTCATAGAGAGGGAGAGCAATTTGGATTGGTAACAATAAACAGACTATTACACAAATTCATGTAGTCATTATTGCTAAAACAGGGTTGCACTATGGCTGTAATCAGGAGGTCTTATCTAGCTAACTCAGTGTGCACTATTTCCATGTTGGACAACACTTGGATGATGAATTTAAATGTGGGGGCTATGAACAGTTTAGAAACCATTTTTTTTCCACTTATGAACCCATTCCCTCCATCTTCTCAAATTCTACAGTCATCTCACACACCCTCTGGGACTCATCATTCAGTCCTTTTTTTCAATTGTTTAGGCAACGCCAGCTCTTGCTTAAGAGAAACTGCTTAATTGAAAAATCACAATCTGCTTGACTTTTTTCTGTTTCCAAATCCCTCCAGAATGTTGAACAGCTTCTGTTCTGTAGAGTACCAAGTGCTGTTCACAACGAAGCAGATCCAGGTAAATGTTTAATCAGGGGTTACTGAAACCATGATTGATTGCATTCAAAAGGCAATGAGTTTAAAACCAGAGTCTGTTGAGGCTGGGGAGTCCTCTCAGCCAGTTCCTGGTAATTGAAATGTACAGCTGGGCTTGTAAGCTGTATGTGGGCTGTATATTCCATTTGCTTTGAGAGTTGGCAGCAAAGTCATGACTCTAAGGTGAAAGTTATGGTTGTTTCCTGAAAAGGAAAAATATCAGCAGGGTGAAACAGAAAATAAATGATTAAGTTTAGAGTGGATATGTAGTTTGGACTTCCTGAGGCCAGGAAACTGGACAATATGTACAGCGTGACTGAGAAAACATGATGTTTGAAATCTAAAACTTGATTTAATGGATGCTTTTCTTTTCTTGAGAAATAAATAGTTATGCTGGATAAGTGAATCAAGCATTAATTTGGTGTTCAATGTACAGTACTGTGTAAAAGTCTTAGGCATTTTATATTTTTCAGTTCATATTCTGCTTATTCTTTCTTTACATTTTAGATGTCACTACACTCTGTAGTTCTACAATTGCAGACTGAAGTCCATCTGTTTCTCTACATACTTTGTTAGTTCCCTTTACTCTGTTCTCTAATGGTCCACAGGACCACCACAGACCAGGTATTATTGGGTGGTGGATCATTCTCGGCACTGCAGTGACACTGATGGTGGTGTGTTAACACCCTGCATCACCCATGCAACACCCTGACCAGCTTTTCTACTCTCTCCACTAATGATGTACTTCAACTTTTCTCATCCAGCAACCCTACCACATGTCAACTAGACCCCATCCCATCACCAGTGCTACAAAAGATTGCTCAAGACCTTCTTCCCTTCATTTCCTCCATCATCAACAACTCCCTGACATCTGGTCATGTTCCTTCTGCCTTCAAGAGTGCCAGAGTCATTCCTATCTTGAAGAAACCTACACTCGATGTCTCAGAATCAACAACTACAGACCAGTGTCACTTCTTTCTTTCCTCTCAAAAATACTTGAACGGGGTGTGTATAACCAGTTGTCAACCTTTCTAACACAGAATGGCCTACAGGATCACAACCAGTCTGGCTTCAAAGCAGCTCACTCCACAGAAACTGCACTGGTGACTGTTTCTGAGAAACTTCATGCTGCTATAGCATCCAGACTTTCATCGGTTCTGATCCTTCTTGACCTTTCGGCTGCCTTTGACACAGTTGACCATAAGATTCTCCTTTCTGTCTTGGAATCACAGGCTCTGCTTGGCAGTGGCTTACATCTTACCTGGGGGGACGATCTTATCAGGTATTATGGAGAGGCCCTATATCTACACCACGTGCTCTTACAACTGGAGTTCCACAAGGCTCAGTTCTGGGACCTCTTCATTTCTCTCTCTACACTTGTTCTGTTGGTGAAGTCATAAGCTCTCATGGCTTCTCCTATCACTGTTATGCTGATGATACTCAGCTCATTTTCTCTTTTGATCCATCAGATGTGCAGGTCTCAACACGTATCTCAGCATGTCTGGAGAGCATCTCATCATGGATGTCAGCTCATCATTTGAAGCTAAACCACAGCAAAACAGAGCTGCTTTTCATTCCTGCAGAAGGGTCCCCTTATCAGGATCTTGCCATCTCCCAGGTGAACTCCTCCATCACACCTTCTGAGAACGCAAGAAACCTTGCAGTGATCTTTGATAACCAACTGAGCTTCTCTGCTCATATTTCCAAACTGACCCAGTCATGCACGTACCTTCTCTACAATATCAGGAGAATCCGACCCTTCCTTTCCAGAGAAGCCACCTAAGTGCTTGTCCAGTCTCTTGTTATAACAAAACTAGACTACTGCAATGCTCTTCTGGCTGGTCTTCCAATGCGTGCAATCAGACCCCTGCAACTGATTCAGAATGCAGCGGCTCGTCTGGTTTTCAATCTTCCCAAGTTTTCTCATATCACCCCACTGCTGCGCTCACTTCATTGGCTCCCTGTAGCTGCCCGCATCAGATACAAAACCTTGACGCTCACCTACAAAGCCAAGAATGGAACACCGCCATCTTACCTAAGAGCTCTGATCAAACCACGTTCTGTACCTCGCACCCTCCGAGATACAAGCTTGGCCCGACTGGAGCCTCCACAAAAGATTAAAGGAAAACAAGCTTCAAGACTCTTCTCCGTCCAGGCACCCAGGTGGTGGAATGAACTTCCACTCGATGTCCGTATGGCTGAGTCTCTTGCTGTCTTCAAGAGGCGACTAAAGACCCACCTCTTCACCCAGCACTTGAGTGAATAAAACTGCATTCCTCCAGTTTAAAAACAAAAAAACAAAAAAAAAAACAATTCTCTACACCAGATAGGAGCAGGTTGTAGTTGGATTGTGTACTTGAGCTCTTGTTTACTTGTACTAATATGAGGTTCTATCTCCTAGGAAGATTACAAAGCACTTTTGTAAGTCGCTCTGGATAAGGGCGTCTGCTAAATGCTGTAAATGTAAATGTTAGTGTGTGTTGAGCTAATATGATTGGATCAGACACAGCAGTGCTGCTGGAGTTTACACTGTCTACTTTATTACAGACATCCACCTTATTGCTCCACCTTGTAGATGTAAAGTCAGAGACAGTGGGTCATCTGTTGCTGCACAGTTTGTGTTAGTCATCCTTTAATCCTTCATCAGTGCTCACAGGATGCTGCCTACAGGATGCTGGTGGCTGGACATTTTTAGTTGGTGGACAATTTTCAGTCCAACAGAGACACTGAGGTGGTTTCAAACTCCAGCAGCACTGCTGTGTCTGATTCATTCCTACCAGCAAAACACACACTAACACACCACCACCATATCAGGGTCACAGAGAATGATCCACCACCCAAATAATATCTGATCTGTGGGGGTCCTGACCATTAGAGAACAGAAGAAAGGGGACTAACAAAGTATGTAGAGAATCAGATGGACTACAGTCTGTAATTGTAGAACTACAGCGTGCAGTGACCATTAAAACCTTAATAAATAATAAGAAGAATCTAAACTGAAAAATACAGAATGCTTAATACATTTGCAGAGTATTTTATATTTCCTTGGATCTCATGCGAATCATGAATTTCCTTTCTTGATGTATGCAACGTTTTGCTACTAATGGGTTTTAATCTAAGGACCTTGATGTTTTGTATATTAATGTGATTTATTTTATGAGAGCAAATGAAAGGCTGAAGACAACTTTACTGCAGTACCATCATCGTGAACATGTTCCTCTGTATTTTTGTAGGTTTCGTCGCTTTTTTCTGCAGTGTAACAAAATTTTGCATTCAGTGAGGGAGAGTGTAACAGTGTTTCCATGGGAGCAGTTGGAGAAACACCACACCACATCCCCTCTGTTTCTAAGTCTGATGGAGTGTCATGCAAAGACAAATAACAATTCTAGAGAACTTTCCGCAAACAGCTCCACTGAGATTCTGTCTTACGCAGAAATGGCACAATATTTTATTGGGCTATTTCTTGGACACAAGTTTTAAGTGTTTCATTTTGCAGTGTTTCAGCCAGTTTTTTCATTCCTTTCTATAAATAACCTGCAATACTTCAATCTTAAATGTGTTTGGATTTATTCCTGACCATCTTCTTCAACCCTCTTTGAAGACAGTGGTATACACAGATGAGCCAATTATTTAAACTACCTGGGTTATAATGATGTTTAGGTACATGATGCGTATCAAAATAACGTCCAACTGAATGCCCAGTCCCTCCATTGGCTTGTCTTCTTCACACGGTGCATTCTGGTGCCATCACTTCCTCAGGTGACTTGTGCACACATAGCCGACAATCCAAATAATTAGGTCTCATTAGACCAGACAAATTTCCCCCATTGCTCCATGGTCAAGATCTGACACTTGCTTGCCTGTTGTAAATGCTTTTGATGGTGGACAGGGTTATCATGGTGAGCACTCTGACCACCCTATGACTAGGCATCTCCTTGCTCAGCAGGGGTCACTGCACTGTGTGTTGTGACACATTTCTCCCGGAGCTTAAACTTTACTGTAGCTCTTCTCTCCATTCCGAAAAGACATGACAGGATTCAATGAGCCTTGGCCACCAACACCCTGTAACCAGCTGAGAGTAGAAATTGTTTGGCTATACAAAACACATCTATTTGATCAGATAACCATGAATTATTCTACACAGCATAGTTTGCTTAGTAATTTATAACTACTACTCAAATCTTAGCTTGAGATTATCAATGGTCTTGTATGTCTTCCATTTTCTTACAATTGCTCCCACAGTTGATTTATTCACACCAACCTGCTTGCCTGTTGTAGATTCACTCTTCCCAGCCTGGTGCAGGTCTACAATTTTCTTCATGGTGTCTCTTTGGTCTTGGCCATGGTTTAGTTTGGAGTCTGACTGTTTGAGGCTGTGGACAGGTTTCTATTATACAGATAACGAGGTCAAACAGGTGCCATTAATACAGGTAACGAGTGGAGGACAGAAGAGCTTCTTAAAGAAGAAGTTACAGGTCTGTGAGAGCCAGAAATCTTGCTTGTTTGTGGCTGACCAAATACTTATTTTCCACCATGATTTACAATGCAATTCTTTAAAAAAAATCCTCCAATGTAATTTTTCCTGGATTTTTTTTTCTCATTGTGTCTCGCATAGTTGAAGTGTACCTATGATGAAAATGACAGACCTCTCTCATCTTTCTAAGTAGGAGAACTTGCACAATCAGTGGCTGACTAAATACTTTTTTGCCCCACTGTATATTTCATTTGAATTAAGGGACAAAAAACAAAGTAAACTCTTTTTGCAATTGGCAGAGACATCTGGCACCACAGTGGCATTGCGTCTTAGCTGTGTGTGAAAGTCTTGGAGCCCTAGTGTGCATATGGAGCAAAGAAGTGTATTCATAATGTAGTCCAAATGTCCCAATTCTTACCCATGATATTATAACAAGCACTAGTGACAATCACTGAATCAGATGTTGACCGTCAGGGTAGCTTTTTCCTGTGAGTGGAATCCTGAGTGGATACTTAGTGGTTAAAATCCACTTTCACAAACCTGACCTTAACATAAGAGAAACTGTGTGGCACGGAAAAGCAAGTACTTTATGAAGTCTGGATGGACTTATTATAACAAAAATGTAATACCTATAACACTAGATAGCCAATTATAAAATCCTTAAAATGTGTCCAAATATTATGTATTAAGGTTTAATTTTTATGTATGCTTTTGTGATACATGGTATTGTTTTGAACACAGATTGCTTTCGAAATAAATTGCTTTATACATTTCTTTAAAATGTTTCTCAGGTGTCCTGAGACTTTTGTACATAAGTGTATATTTTCAAAAGTATATGTCTCTCTGAATTAGTAAAATTATACAGTCTTGCACTGAAGATGGTTTATTTGTATGTATTTACATTTTTTGTTACGGCACTATACAACTGCAGTTAATCAATAGACTTTATTTTCGGACCCTAAAAGTGACCAATCTGATGACTATAGCTTGATCATGGGCGTGTCCGCAGCCTCTGTTGGGATGAGGTTGGGATTCCTGTTGGGGCTGCGATGCTCCATTGGCAGTCCTATTCAATGTGGCACACCCTGAGGTCAGACAGACCCCAGGAACTCCACGTAATCCAGGATGACCCCTCAATCCAGGTCGCCCAGCATGGCCTCTCTCACCCATCTGACCCGGATGCCCATCATATGCTCTGCCAGGTCGCCCACGCTGACCTGAAAATAAAAGAGTACTCATACTAAGATCATACATGTTGTCTAATTAACATTATATACAGTCAGCTACAGAATTATTCCCACCTTTGGGTATATAAGAGAATATATAAGAGAAACCCAACCTTTGAAGGAAGTATATTTCTTCAGTTAAAAAAGAATTAGTTCATTTGAGACTAATGATCAGGGAGAAGATGCAAGTAAATGCACAGTGATTAGGATGACTAGAGCATATTTCAAGGCAAAATTTCCTGTGATCAGGTTGTAAATTTGTAGAATATGGTAGCATTTGGGGTCACCAAGTCTCCAAAGCTACAACTTAATTCCACTTTTATGCCAACCCACCAATTTAAAAGCATCTCATAAAAGGCTTTTCTTCATCCAATCACAGCTGTTGTGTCTAAAGCTTGCTGGATGCTACTGAAATATAGTTGCCAAAAATTATTTTCCATTTTCTTACTGAAACTTTGTTGCCAGAAAAGAACTTGCCATGTTGTTATTGGAACTTTCTTGCCCAAAAGTACTTGCCATATTGTTGCTGTAACTTTCTTGCCAAAAAGTATGTTGGCATAGAAGAATGCAAAGCACTTCTATAAGTCACTCTGGATAAGGGCTGATGCTAAATGCTGTAAAAAAAAAAAAGTCATATCATGTTTTTCCTTCAAAGGCCATGGAAACCTTGTTATTAAAATACGTTGCATCATGGACTCCATGAAGTACCAGGGGGTACCTAAAATTGGAAAGTCTGTAGGCCTTCTGATTCATGTGTGAATTTTCCAAATTGATCCAAAACAATAATCCAAAACCACAAAAAATAACAATAACGTAATAAAACATCCCAGTCCTGGACCTGAACCCAACTGAAGACCTGTGATGTGAGCTAAAGAGGAGAATCCACAAATGAGGAGAGATTCTGAATTGGAGTGTCTTAGATTAATTTGTTCTACTGTATATTCACATTTTCTACTATATCTAAGTTTTACAGAGGACTCAGCAATGTAACTTGCAAAGGGGGGTTGCTCAAAGTATTAAATGCAGTGCTGTCAATAATTGTGAAAATCTGCCTTTGTTAAAAGCGTTTGTTAAAGCTGCATTTTTTTCTTAAACTAATGTCAATTAAAAGTTAGGTTTCTCTCTTATTTCATAATGAGATTCAGTTAACCACATAATTGACGTAGAAGTCAATTAACGACATAAACTTTAAAACATTTCATCAGTGCTTAATTTGTAATCAGCGCTTTAATTTGGCAAATTGTTCAATTTTATATTATAATAGAATATAATTATTTATTTCTAATTAAATGTATAAATAATAATAAAATAATAATAACAATGTATTATTATTACTAGTAGTAGTAGTATTATTATTAATAATAATAATAAGAAGAAGAAGAAGAAGAAGAAGAAGAAGAATAATAATAAATTTGTGGGACTGTGGTAGCTTAGTGGTTAAGGTACTGGACTATGAACCAGAAGGTCCAGGGTTCAAATCCCACCTCTGCCAAGCTGCCACTGTTGGGTCCTTGAGCAAGACCCTTAACCCCCAATTGCTTGGATTGTAAGACTGTACCAATTGTAAGTCGCTCTGGATAAGGGCGTCTGCTAAATTCTGTAAATGTAAATGTAAATGTACATTATAATAGGAAATTAAAGTCTATCTTTTATACAGGTTTAGCATGTGTATTTTTATTGTGTATTTATAATTTATTGAGTATATTTGTGTATTTATATTTCAATATTATTTATGTAATATTTTGACATTTTGCTTACATATTTTTATTTAATTTATTTTCATGAATATTGCTTTACTTTGCATGAACTATGTGTATAAGTAGAAACTATGTTACTGTCTGTGTTGCGTACAGACACTTTTAGGTGTCACAGTTTTCTCTGCCAAGAAGAGATGTGAAATGGAAAAGCTTGCAATATGTCTTACGGTTCGCCATATCAAAACAATGACGAACCGTATAAAACAAAACGTAAGGATTGGGACCCAAATGCAGTTAGCTCCAGGTGGTATTAATGAACTGAAAAGAACAAAAGAAATAAAACAATAATTAATAAATGCCCTTGGCAGGCCCAGTCCGTCCTCTATCCCTAACAAAAAATAAAACAAAAGAACGAAAGTGTGGGGGCTCTGTATCAGAGCTGGAGATGGGTGAGGTCTCAAAGCACACAGCCAAAACTCGATCGCTGTTCCGGTCCGAGGCGGCGATCGGAAGACATGAGTGGTGTGCAGATCAAATGGTGCAACACCTGCTAAGACTGGCAAGGCTCTTAAATAGCCAGAAATAGCAGGTGTTGCGTATTTCTGCCAGAGATCCTACCAAGGGAAAACTAGTCCAACGCTGCCCTCTAGCGTCGACTGGTAGGACCTCTGACACTATGCTTACACTGTGTGCTTAACACTACAAGCAGCTTCACTTACATATACCTAGAAGTGCCGAGTGCTGGTCATTTGACTGCTGTGACTTCCTACTAGTAGAGAAGTACTGGATTTACCTACTTAAAGGTTTAAAGTGTTTAAAAGGTGATAATGTATTGCTTGTTCTGGAAATTATTGTTTCTTGTGGACTCATTCCCTCTTGGTTGTATGCAGCCAGCAAGGTATGTTTATTTACATTTATATTCCAATGCACAATGGAATTTTTATATTTTAGTTTTGCACTGTGTCTGATTTTGATGTGTGTTTGTACCTGAAAAGTCACAGTGTTGTGTGTTTCCTGTAGGGAGTGATATGTATAACAGTTTAGGCATCAGATGCTATGTGGATGTTAGCATTCGACAGCCCTATGTGTGACCCAATTAAATATCATTTGCACCCAGTTTTCTTTTGAAAATACCCTTTATATTTACATTACAGTAGCATAAAAAGACTTTATGACTATAGTAACACAGATCAACGACCTGTTTCACAGAATGTAATGCGGTTGTTAAACATTGCATACCTGTACTTTATTAGGAACACTATACTAATACTAAGTATCCCTCAAAACAGCTTCAATTCTCTTTGAGGCATTAATGCCACAAGATGTTTCTAAACATTTCTTTGAGATTCTGTTCAATGTTGACTGACTGCATCACAATCCACCACATCCCAAAAGTGTTCTATTGGATTCAGATACGGTTCAGAGACTGGGAAGGAAACTGCAGAGCACTGAACTCATTGTCATGTTTATGAAACCAGATCAAGACACCTGCTTTGTGACATGGTGCATATTAACAAACTCAAAGTAGCCATTAAAAGATGGGTAAATTGTGTCCATGAAGGGATGCACATGGTCAGCGATGACTGACTGGTATTAACAGACCCAACACATGGCAAGAAAACATGACCCACACCATTGTAATACCGCCACCAGCTGGGATTGTTGACACAATCACAGTTGGGTCCATAATTCAGACTGCTGACACCAAATTCTGACCCTACCATCTCTTTGCCTTGACAAAAATCAAGATTCATCAGACCAGGCTACATTTTCTCAGTCCTTGACTGTTTTGGTGAGCCTGTTCCTGCTGCAGCCTCAGCTTTGTGTCCTTGGCTGATAAAAGTGGAACATGACATGGTCTTGAAGCTTATGCGTCTCAAAATTTGATGTTTTGCACATTCTGAGATGCTTTTCTGCTCACCACAATGGTAGAGAGTGGTCATTTGAGTTGCCTTAGCCTTTCTGTCAGCTTGAATGTTTCCATTGCACTAAGCATACTCTGGAGACTGTAGTGCAAAAAAATCCCAGGAAATCAGAAATACTCAAATCGGCCCATCTGGCACCTAAAATCACGCCACTGTGAGATCACATTTACCCCATTCTGATGGTGTCTGCATGTTTTTTCACTGCACTTAGATAAGGGCATGAATAAGTAGCTGTACAGGTGTCCCTAATAAAGTGTCCAACTGGTGTATATCGTCCATTATTTATTTTTACACTATAAGCCTACCCAGGTGAAGTAGAAAGAATCTGAAAATGAGAGATTTTTTTTATTTGCAATATCAAATTGTACATGGAAAACACATTTGCTGATTTACCCCCCAACTTGGCAAGGTGGATGTTGATGTGTCTTCATTAAGAAGGAGCTAAAAAGCACTAACCTAAAGCACTAAAAGTCATAACCTGTCATCTGTCATCAACTTTCTCTACGATTTACTAGACTGCCAAAACAGAGCCAACTGCAGTTAAGTGGAGCTTCCAATAGTGTCTGGCAGACTTATTTGACTTGAATTTATATTAATTTAAAAGAATGATTATGTCATCTTGAAATATTTAAGTAGCCCTATGGTTAAGCCAAAATGGCTCCCTATTTGAAATGTAGTGCACAATAATGGTGTAAATGCGATTATTCCAAGATGTATATATTGCACAGCACTGATGGCTAAAGTGGTTGCCAGCTGTTGGAAACAGCAGCTCCTGAGGGCCTGGCTTTCATAATCCCAGGTGGAGCTGCAATGTGAAGGTCGTGTGGTGTGTTTATGGAACCCTGTGATGGACTGGCACCCTGTCCAGGGTTTATATTTGTTTGCACCCAGTAAATTTCAGGTTAGGCTACTGACTATCCCCAGCAACACTGACTGGAATAAATGGGATGTTGCTGCTACTGTATATAGTGCACTACCTAGGGAGTAACGACTTATTATAGATTTGGCCATATTCTGCTTTTTTCTGTTGGTCATGCAGAGGTTTCAGAGCTCAGCTCACAGGTGAGCTATGGCTTCTTATTCAACTTTACCAATGGTGCCAGTAATTCTGGATTAAAACTACAGGAAGATTCTATCTGACCCCAATAGATGCAGTAATTGATGTGTGCACTGGAATTACCCTTTTTCCCTTGGTCTCCAGGGTAACCAGGTAAACCTTGACCTTTATGACCTCTGTCTCCCTTCTCTCCTGGATCACCTGCAAGGAAAAAAATGAAGACTATAAAACTTTGACTATAATGTGGGTGTATGAGTGGTGTGACCCGGGAGAAAAGCTACCACAATAATAACTTTTCATATACTAACTAATGACTTTGTGTGCCACTGAGGTCACTGCTTAATAATTGAGTGTTTTTTTGCATGGCTGGAGCCTATAACGGACAGTACTATTTAGAACTACACATAATTTAATTTCTGTATAAATGTACGAAAACAACATATTATGTACACCCTTCTTTTTTCTCCACCCACTGTCCATTGTATCAGTTCCACTTAACATATAGAAGCACTTTGTAGTTTTACAATTACAGACTGTAGTCCATCTATTTTTCTACATACTTTGTTAGTCCCTTTTACTCTTTTCTCAAATGATCAGGACCCCCACAGGACCACCACAGATCAAGGCCCTATTTGGGTGGTGAATCATTCTCAGCACTGACACTGATGTGGTGGTGGTTTGTTAGTGTGTGTTGTGCCGATATGACAGACACAGCAGTGCTGCTGGAGTTAATTCACTATGCACTTTATTAGACACATCTACCATATTGCTCCACCTTGTAGATGTAAAGTCTAAGACAGTTGTTGCACAGTCTGTGTCAGTCATTGCCAATTTATCTGCCATGGGATACTTCTTGCACACTATATCCAAGGGTTCTAAGGATTCATTTTACAGTGGGGCAAAAAGTATTTAGTCAGCCACTTGTGCAAGTTCTCCTACTTAGGAAGATGAGAGAAGTCTGTAATTTTCATCATAGGTACACTTCAACTATGAGAGACAAAATGAGAAAAAAAATCCAAGAAATCACATTGTAGGATTTTTAAAGAATTTCATTGTAAATCATGGTGGAAAATAAGTATTTGGTCAGCCACAAACAAGCAAGATTTCTGGCTCTCACATTTAACTTCTTCTTTAAGAAGCTCTTCTGTCCTTCACTTGTTACCTGTATTAATGGCACC